>LOEQ01009370.1:29951-40924 GCA_001685075.1 Bramus lutescens
GAGCAGTCAGGGTTCCCTGCCCTGTTGGAAGTCCAAGGTCCTCCCCCTTCCATCCAGGTCTAGGAAGGTGAGCATCAAAACAGAGTAGGCTCCCACAAAGCCAGTACATGCAGTAGAATCAAGACCCAGTGCTGCTACCTTGGCTTCTCAGTCAGCCCTCATCGTCAGCCACATTCAGAGAGTCTGGTTTGATTCCCATTCTTACCCACTCTCAGCTCCTTCCAAGAAAGGATTTCCAGTATGTCTTTTCCATCTTCAAAGCAGATGTAAACGCAGGGCAGACGGATGCCAGCAAAGTCATTGCCACAGGCTTGTGTAATATAATCATCCAGTCATGCGCATGCCATTGCCTTGCCTCTTTCTTCAGGTTGAAGCAAGTTGAAGGTCATAGCCATACTTAAGGGGAAGGACGCAGAGGGTACATAGTAACCGGGAAGTAGGGAGGGCATGGCAACCCTAAAATCCATCTTTTGCATTTTTAGTCATGGTAATGAGGCTAGTAAAAATATTAATGTTAGTAACTTACTTTGGTATCTGTATTATTTACCGTTCTCTTTGCTGTGGTAAGATATCTGGCAAAAGCAACTCAAGGGTTTATTTTGGCTCACAGTTTGAGAAGAGATACTGTCCATTGTGGTGGGGGGAGAGGCATGGTAACCATGGCAACAGAAGGGTCAGCTAATTGGTCAGTTACATCTCCAGTCAGAAAGCAGAGAGGGGTAAATGCAGATGTTCACTGCCCTTTTATGTACCCCCCCATCTCCAACAAGGCCTTCACTGGGAGCCTTTTCAGGCTGTTGCCTGTCCTTCATTCCCCTCAGGGACGCTCTAGGTAGGGTTCATTGTCTCAAGGATTACTGAGGCCAATAACCTTTTCTGCTCAGTGTACCTCTTTTCCTTTGGTCCCTTTCTTGTGTCTCTTGAACCATGGAGGTTTGTTCTGTAGAAAGGCTTCCTGGCCTATGAAGGATTAACCCTGCCAAAATGGAAAGTTGACTGTGATCTCATCATGGTCAGCCCTTGCCCCACTTAGTCTATCTGGTCAGTGGGAAGGTGGCAAGGAGCCTTTGAGGAAGGAGGTACTGGAGGACTAAGCTGGCTGACAGGACAAAGAGAGCTAAGTTAGTCCCTCGTTACAGCTCCTCACACTGACCTAGTACACAGCCAGTTAAGACAAAGACCACCGAGGTGAGAATGGAAACAAAACCAGAGGTGGCTGGGAAGCTTACTCAGATACAGAAGGTTCACATCACATCTGAAACATCAACTCTGATAGGATCTTTTATATAAAACCCCAATTGCTTGTGTGCCTTAGCCCCTCCCCATAGCAACAAGAGCAATAAAGACAAGCTCCCAATCACTGTCGGGGCCAAGCCCCCAAACTTCTGAGAAACATCTCTGGTTTGGGGAGATGGGGAAGGTGCATGTAGGGTGAGAGAAGGAGTCACCCTTCCCCCTGAATCTTCAACAAAACAAGCATTTTTGATGTATTGATGAGAGACTGAACCTCAAATGAAAACACATATTAGAAGCCCCTTGACAACATTCTTAGGTGGGGAGCGCCCACTGTCATGGGGACAGGACATCATAAAGGTGGCTGAGTGGTCTCAGAGTAGGAAAATGCTGAGCTTCCCAAGTTAACCAGGGATTGCCCCTTCCTGCTCCTGAAAGAGGGAAAGAGACTCATTGTCCAACATATGACACTCACAAATGGCCCTGGGCCAAGATTTCCTTTCCTTCCCTTCTCTCCCTATTCCCCTTCCTCTACCTCCTTCCCTTGCTCCCCTTCCCCTCCTCTCCTTCCCCCTCCTTTCTCCTCTTCTTCCTTTGCTTCCTCCTTCTCCACCTCCCACCCACTCTCTTCTCCTTTCCCTTTCTCCCTTCCTTCCATCTATTCCTCTACCCACTCATCTCTCTCTCTCTCTCTCTCTCTCTCTCTCTCTCTCTCTCTCTCTCTCTGTATATATATATACGCTGTGGTGGGAGATGGGGAACTAGCAGCCCAAGCCTCTGCCTGTGCAATCCAGTAGCTAAAGCGACAGGGAGTGCAGAAGCCAGCAGAGTGAAGGGTCTGCTGTAATTAACTGGAGCTGTAGATTAACAATGCCCACACCTGGTTACCCTGACCAAATGAATCGACCACACAAAATGTTTAGGTTCTTGTTCGTGCCAGGACTTTGCTTCTTTGCCTGAATCAGCATTTTGCGTCTTCACTTGACTCTTGCTTTGTGCAGAGGTTCATTTGTTTTCTGTGCAGTCTGTGAGGGAAATTTACCTTCCTTGATCTCATCTTGGTTGGAGGCTTAGCTGGAGGCTTCTCAGCACAACACATGCATCCCAAGGAAAGACATGTGGGAGCTGCCTGGAGGCCCCTGTCTCCCCTTAGGAGCAGTGTGCAGTTTTCTCACCCAGGGCTTCAGTGGCTTCAATCTGCAATGGGAACAACACTCGCTCCAGCCTTTTAGAGAGCAGGTGGCCTTACAGAGCAATGGCTGTCTGAAGTTGCCATTCTACACAGGATGTCAGGAGGGATACCCTCAGGGCTTGACTTGTGCCAGTTGCTGGGGAGACAGGAGAGATGTGCTCTTCAGCTGCATGAAGCTGAGTTTCTGGCAGGAAGTGTCATTAAAGTCAGAAAAGACTATTTTGCTTAGAAAAACTCTGTTTAAAAAAGATGGAGATGCCAGGGTCAAATCCCAAGTCTAACCGTATGCTTAGAAAGGCATCTCTCCTCATGGAATTTGCTCAGAACTTCTTGCTGAGTAGGTAGACACATGCACACAACTTCTGGCCATCCGTGGAGGTGTGTGTGTGTGTGTGTGTGTGTGTGTGTGGTGTGCGAGCATGCATGCAATCCCACAGTGCAAGTGTGGAGTCTATGGGGAACCAGAGTGGGTTGGTTCTCTTGTTCTTCAGTGTGGGTGTTGGGATTGAACTCAGGTTTTCAGGCACATGCTTTAACCTACTGAGCCTTCTTGCTGGCACCTAGAGATCATACTTAATGACCCGTAAATACATTAGTGTCTATTGTCAGTTTAAACTTTGCTTTAAGGTTGCACGGGAAAAGCAGACATATCAAAACAAAACAAAAACCAAAACCAGCAGCATTGTCTATGTGAGCTTTGTCTCCATAACAAATTCCCAGCATTGTCATTGCCCCTGCTCTCTTTCCTCCTGCCACCTTCTCTGCAGTGCTGCCTTGGTTGTCACTTTCCAGTGATAAATATGTCCCTGTGGGCATTGAATTTATTCAACGAGTCCACCTAGGGAGGAGTACAAATGATGAACAGAGATAAGTGCATGCAACACACATAAGGAAGACCCTGACTTTAGACAGAGGCTGGTGTTTCCTCAGCTAGGCTCTGAGGGGACAGCAAAACCAGACACATTCAATTCCAACATGTACACATACCACAAAATGAGACCACAGGTCAGCAGGGAAGGAACAAGGAAAGGTGCCCTTACCGTGGAGATGGCGGATCATCAGATGTGAACTAAGTGCCTTGATTCCAGCTACACGATGCTGAGGATTTTTCTGGCATTGCTTTGCTATCTGTCCCCAACAAAAGAAGGCCGCAGGGGAGGGGCTGCAGCTGAACAGATGATGCTGTACAAGAAAAAAAAAACCTAATACTTAAAACAACACAGCCAGCTAAGAGCCTTGACACTCAGGAGTGGTGAGGATAAGAACTACAAATAATGGTTACTTCCATGGCTGTTGACCGTAAATCTTGGTTCAAGCCATTAAAAAGTTGCCATGACTGTGTAGGAGAGCAACTGCAGTTCTCTGCTTTGGAGAGAAGAGAGCAGAGTGGTGTGTGTGTGTGTGTGTGTGTGTGTGTGTGTACATGTGTGTGTGTGTGAATGTGCTAGTACATATGCAGATCTATGGCACCTACTGTATTCACTATGTTGCTCTGCTCCTGTTCCTAGTGAATGAGCTGTTCTCTGCTCCTTGGCTGTCTTGATATGTATGTTGAAAGGCAGCAATGGGGGAAGAGACAAGTTATCTTCAGGTCAAGATGAAAGTGTCCCTGACACAGCTGTTCTTTGTTGGCTATTAAACGCTGAACACCTTAGTAATGTATTAGGTGGCACATTCCCTATTCTGTATGTGTGTGCATGTTTGTGTGTGGGTGCACATATGTGTGTTCGGTGTCTTCTCTAGACCCTCTCCACCTTAGTTTTTGAGGCATGGTTTCTCAGAAATCTGAAACTTGCTTATTCATCTACAATCTACATGAATTCTAGACAGGCTAGGTTCTAGACAGTCTCTGCCTACATAGTGCTGAGACCATGGGCCTGGACCACTGTACCTGCCTTTTTTTTTAAACATGGGTTCTGGGTTATTGATCTCAGGTCCTCAAACTGGCTTGACAAGTACTTTCCCAATGCACCCAGCTCTCAATAGCTATTTTGAAATAAGTCTTTCATCTCACAGTAATTTTAGGTTGGCCGAGATGTTGCAGAGTGTAGAGTTCTAGCATTGCTCACCAGTTTCCCTGTGAGCAAGATCTTCCATTCCCAGGGTATGCCTGTCTGTACAAATGAAGCAATTGGCATTGTCAAGCTGTGGCTAACAAAATTACTTATAGTCTTTGGATTTATCCAGTGTTCCTGTGACCCCAGTCTGTGTCCTTGCTCATGCTTGTGTGTGGTGCCACACCACACGGAGTCATCAGCAACCTCAGTTTCTTCAGGTCTGTGACAGTCTCTCAGTGATTCTTTTCTTTTTACATTATTTCCAGCCTTACAGAGGACTCCCCATCTGTATTTTAGGCAATCTAGATATTCAACCTTATGGAGGTGGAGTGAATTTTTCACATGCATGTAGTTGGATGGTTGCTGTCAGCTGGCAACTTGATTGGCTAGACTTTAGTGAAGCACGAACCTGGGTGTATCTGTGATAGACCAGGAGGACGATTGTTGTACTGATGGATTCAGGTGTGAATAGACTACTCCATAGTTGGAATGGTAAAAGATTAAAGTCCCTGGGGTGTGCCCTTGGAAACGATATCTTGATACCAATCTACTACTGTAGAGTGGCCTATTTATTTTATTTTATTTTTTTTTGAGTGGCCTATTTTTTATACTTCCTAGATACCATGATGTGAGCATCTCTGCTCTGCCACACCCTCCCCGCCATGATGAATGGAGCCCTCTGGAGCTGTGAGCTGAACAAAACCTTTCCTTCTCCTAAGTTTTTATGACAAGTATCCTGTCTCCATGGCAACAGAGATAATGACAAGCACAGGCTATGGCAGTGGCTATGGAGGCTATGGAGGTGGCTTTGGTGGCTACTATTCAGTCAAACTCAAGTCTTTCTTGGACTTGAGGGGCATCAGGACTTCCAGGATGGGTTGGTATCCAGGTTTCTGGGATGCACCCCCAAAACAGGTTTAGAACAACTGGAGTGAGGCCTGGGATTTACAACTCGAGCAGATTTTCTTGGGCAATGCTGTTTTTGTGGTTACCACTCTATGAGACCCACACTGTGATGCCAACACTTGGAATGGAGTTATTTCTAGATGACAAAGATTCACTTGTCCCATTTACTCAGATTATTTAGCTTTCTCAAGTATAGATTTGAACTTCAAATGACTTTTCCTTCCTGACTTCTTCCACTCTTCCTTTCTTCCTGCTGCTTTGAGCTTTGCTGATCCAGGCACAAACAAGTGTGATGGAAGCGTGTTTGTATCCTGTGGTTTGGAAAGGGGATGATATTTTCAGGCTGGCCTGCATCCTGCTCTGTCCTTTCTGAGTGGACTCTCTAGATGCTGAGTAGGGCTTCTCCACTGGGCACAAAGTGACCATCACATCCACATCTTAGAGCAGATTACCTTAACCTGTAGCCATGGCAGCTATTTGGGCTGAACAGTACGGCGACATGTAGGAATATGGCCATGGTGATGGAGCTGTTGTCACAATAGAATGATGGAGGGGAGGGTCACCCTGTCTTGTACCCCCAGTTGCAAGTGGCCTTGGGAGTCTATTAGCATATATAAGATGTGGAAGGTTAATTGAAAGGGGCCTCTATGATGAAGCTTTTGTGGACGACAGTCCCTGGAACCTCCTGAAGGTTAATGGACAGACAGAGAAGAACCTCAGTGATGTGGACCATCCGGGACATTCCAACTCCAGAGCCTAATTATCTTGGGTTATCTTTAGCCCTCTCAACAGTCATTTATTGTCCTTCTCTGTGTGTGAACTAACATTTTGTGACCATTAAGTAAACCCCTTGGAACAGCTCTCACCAACTCAAAGCACAGGGGTATCATCAGATAGCATCATGTAACCCTGATGGCCACATTGAGCCTTCCCCACTTTTCTCTGACATGCCTGCCTGCTATTTCTACCAATGTATTTGAGAAGTGTGTTGGTTTATGTTCTCCTTTGTTTCATTTCTATAAAATCTTTAAAAATTGCTGCTCTATTACCCATTGGAATTTGGAGTGACCTAAATCTGTGCTTCTGGGACATTCTCATTCATGGGCTAGGGCCCTCCCCAACAATCACTCATTAAGAAAATGCCCCACAGTCTTGCCTCCAGCTCAATGTATCTTCTCAACTGAGGCTCCCTTCTTTATGATGACTCCAGCTTGTGCCAAGTTGACAAAACCAGTCAGCACAGATTTAAACTTGGTTCAGCTTTTAAAACCTGTTGAGATGTGCTATCAGCCAAATCCAGACTTGGACTACTGATTTGAGAATTAAGCCACACTAAGGCCATGGGCCATGGCACTTCACTAGAGAAGATAGCCTCTAATCATATGTAAACACTAAAGGGCAAAGTAAACTTGAGCCTCAATGCTATAGCCTCAGTGTCTTGGCATTGATGGGAGCCACCGGTGAAGGTCACTGTCCTGTGAAATAAGTGACCCGTGATGAGCTGTGTTTGCTGGAGCTGTTCACAGAGGAACCCATTCACCTCGTGTTTCTTCCTTTACAACATCTTGAGCCTGTAACTATTTAAATATTTATTTAAAATAATTTGATGGGTCTGGCAAAATGGCTTAGCAGGTAAAGTGCTTGCTGCCAAGCCTGATGAAAGGGGTTCGATCCCCAGAACCCCCATGGTGGAAGGAGAGAATGGACTCCTGAAAGTTTCCTCTGATTCCCACACTTGTGCACAGCCCATGGATACACACTCTTCCTACCATACATAAAGAAGATATGTAGTCTCTCAGTGTGGCCTTAAAATTTCCCAAAGCTCTTCTGAATCCCTTGAAGAATTCATAACCTTAAGTACTCTCTATTAATGATTAATATTGTTTCCATGCTTACTCCCCATTTCATGCTCTGATTAGAAGCTTTGTCTGACTTTTAAGTCAGGCCTGATTCTCGATAAAATATGATGCTACTTGCTCTCCTTTGTAGGCCTGTATCTTCCCTTCTTAGTCATTTAAAACACTGCCAAACAATCACACATTTTCTCAAACAAGAACAAATCATTACGCACAAAGGCCAGAGAACAGAATCCCAAGTGTGTAAGCATATTTAATTATTCCATTTCAGGAGGATAATCCGTTTTAGTTTTCTTAGCCTGTGCTCACTTGCTTTCATTATTTTCCTTCCTTCAAAGGGCAACTTGACTACAGTTTTTCTTCACAACAAGGCTTTGAGCACCACTGGCTGACTTCATGGCTTTCAGGGTCCTTCTCTGTGCTATGAGAAGGAAATAGGAGGATCATCTTGTAGAGATTGCTGCTGGGGAAAAAGGGAGAGAAACACCCATGTTTTCAACGGGGCTTGAACCCAGGACCTTCTGTGTCCTAGCCAAGTGCTCTACCACTGAGCCACCTCCCCAATTCTTGCTGTTTCTGAGATGGGCTTTCACTGTGCAGCTCAGGCTGGCTTCAAACTCCTGATCGTCCTGCTTCAGCCTCCCAAAGGCTGGGATGTCAGGCGTGTGCCACCTTGCCCTGCTGGCTCAAGCCCTTGAGACTCTCCTCCTTCCCCCTCCTCCTCCTCCTTTTCCTTTTCCTCAGGGAAGATCTATAGTTTCTCTTCACTGCTCCTGTAAAACTTTTAATTAATTAAGAGACCGGGGGGACAGAAAAGAACATGATCATAACCTATTCTATAAAAAATTTAAATTATAAATTCAGAAGAGACTGGGGTTCTAGCAATGAGGACCTAAAGAAGGCACTTGCAGGGATACTCGAGTCTCTGGTCTAATACTGATGCAGAAGAGGCAATTAGCAAATTTTGAAACTAAAATTGTATTTTTTTTGCAAGTAACAGAAATTACTTTCTCCTTACATGGTGGCTCAGCAGTCCATGGAGAGGCACACATGGACACAGAAAGCATTCAGAGGCACACACACACACACACACACACACACACACACATCAGGGATAGCCAGTCAGAGCTGATGTGTCAGTAACACAAAAATTGCTTGGACTTTATCTCTTTTATCTCTTCCACTTTCCATGCCCACTCCATGGCTTCCATTCACGAGATGGTCCAAGATGGCTTCCAGAGCACCAAGGCATTTCATTTGCATTCTTTACAACAGTAAAGTTGAAAGGCTGCTTCTCCAAGCTCAAGCAGCTCCTTTTAGTAGGCAAATCCCAGAAATCACATAGAACATGTCTACTAGACAGGATTGAGTCCCATGCCATCTCTAGAAGAAGGAGAGCCTGAGAAAGCAGCACCTGGAAGAAGAGGGTGGAGCCAGATGACCTTCAGGTGTGTTCCTGTGCACCAGTGAGCAAGGGCTGCTGTTATGCCCCTCCTCCTTGAGGCACTGGTGCAATGCATATGCAGAATAAGGTCCTTGCCACTGTCCTGGAGAATGGCAGGGGCGTGTCAGAGACCTTCAGACTACAGGAAGAGTGCTTAGACTAGATAGATAGATATAAGGCAGGGTGGTGTGGGACAAACAAGTTTGGATTTCGTATGTCAAGCTTGTGGATTTACTCTTATTACCACTAGTCTTAGGCTGGATTTACTGCTGGGTGTAGTGATACACACACACCTTTAATCATAGCATTGGAGAAGCGAGATAGGTGAATATCTGAGATGGAGCCCAGCCCCGTATACATAGCAAATTTCAGGACAGCCAAAACTACATAGAGAGACAACATCTCACAAAACAACAAACAGCAACAACAAAATGCTTTTGTTTTTAGTTAAGTCACATGGCATAGTTCATTGTTTTTGTTAAAAAATACATCATGACAGAAGACATGAGCAGTGTTTTTCTAGAATTTGCTGCGTACAAGGCTCGCTTGTTCTGTTTTATTTTTGTTGGTGTTTGGTTTTTGCATCCTATATGTGTCTGTTAAATGAATAAGTAGTGGTGATTAGAAGGTTGTTGTCCCTGTGTTTTTACACCCCTTGTACTAGTAAGAACTTCAGTTCCAAGCAATAGAAATGGAAGTTAAAAGCTTATGAGAAAGGGTAATTTATTGGCTCTTAAAAATCATGTATGAGTTAGAGGTCAATAAAACCCCTATAACAGCAATAAACTGTGAAGAGACACCATGACCACAGCAACTCTTATAAAGGAAAACATTTAATTGGGTGGCTCACTTACAGTTTCAGAGGTTCAGTCTGTTTTTATCATAGTGGGGAGCATGGCAGCATGCAGGCAGACATGGTGCTGGAATTGAGAGTCTTACATCTTGACTCAGAGGCAATAGGAAGTTGACTGACTCATTGGGTGGTGTTCTGAGCATAGGAAACCTCAAAGCTCACCCATACAGTGACACACTTCCTCCAACAAGGCCATACCCATTCTAACAAAGCTATACCTCCTATAGTGCCACTCCCTGTGAGATTATGCAGCCAATTACATTCAGATTACCACAATCTACTCTCTGGCCTCTATAAGCTTGTAACAATATCATAAGGCAAAATTCATTTAGTCCAACTTCAAAAGTATCCGTTGTAATGGATTATTAAAAATGCTGCAGGTCCCCAAGTGGTGTCAGGCAGTGGACCATGTGGTGGCAGGCAGGGGGCAGCAGGTCCCAGGAGAAACCAGTCCCAGGCAGGGATGGTGCATGAGACCACACAGCAGATCTCCAAAGGTGGCTGATCCCCAGCAGCGAGCCACGTGGATAGGCCGTGGCGAGACAGATGGGTAGGCATGCCATACAGAGTGAGGTTGGATATTTATTTAGTGGTTATGGAAGGAAGGGGAGAAGGGGAGAAGAGCAGAGAGGGGGGGGGAGAGAGAGAGAGACAGAGGAGAGAGAGAGAAGAGAAAAGGGAGAGACAGGAGCTGCCTCTTCCAGAGGGAGCCGGAAAAGAGAGAACTCAGGCTGGAAGCTGAAGATCATCATCCCTCAGCAGATGGGGAGGGAGTGGGTGTGGCTTGTCTCTTAAAGAGACAGAACAATCATTACATCCGTAGTCTATCACAATGTTTTAAAGTCCAAAGTTCAAATTATTTTCTTAGATTCATGCAATCTCCTAACTGTAATCCCTTATAAAATTAAAATGAAAAAGTAGACCGCATACTTCCAACATATAATGGCACCGGATATACATTACCATTCCAAAACACAGGAAAGGGAACATAGCAAGAAAATATTGGAGTAAAGCAAGACCAAAAACCAGTTGGTCAAACTCCAAACTCTGCATCTCCATGTCTGATGTCAAAACACTCTTCAGATCTCCAACTCAGTTCACCTTTGTTTCCTGCAACACACTTCTTTCTTTTCAGCTGGTTCCATTCCTTGTTAGTAGCTCTCCTAGGCAAATCCTACAGTTCTGTCATCTCTGACATCTTGGGTTCTCCAGGGCAACCCAGGCTTCAACTTCACCCAATGGACTTTCTACTAGGCTTCTGTTCAGGGACATCCCTGACACATGGCTGGCCTCATGGCTTTACTCCATAACTCCTCTCTTCTATCTTTAGCTTTAACCCCCAGAATCATATGGCTGAAACTGCCAAGTTCTACTGCTTACTGGGGTGATGTAGGAGGGTCATCTGTCTATGTGTTACTTTCATTGGTTAATA
>LOEQ01009371.1:837-28920 GCA_001685075.1 Bramus lutescens
ATCTATAGCTAATATATATATATATATAATATATATTATAATAATAATATATAGCTTGGAAAAGTTTATAAAAACTAACTTTTCAATTATTCAAATGTAGCACGTGTGAGTCCCTTGATGTTGTAAGGACTGGGGCTGCTTGATTGTCCTAGCCACCTGGCTAGCTTCGCCCCCCCCCAAAACCACACAAAACTGTACTAATTAAATCTTGCTTGGTCCATTAGCTCTAGCTTCTTATTGTCTAACTCTTATATCTTAATTTAACCTATTTCTATTAATCTGTATATCACCACAAGGTCGTGGTCTATCAGCAAAGATCTGGCATGTCTGACTGTTGGTGGCTTCATATTGACTCTCTTTGCCTTCCTTCTCCCAGCATTCAGTTCTGTCTCCCCCCACTACTTAAGTTTTTCCCTATCAACAGACCATTTATGGTAATCACAGCACACACAGGGGACTCCCACTTCACCTCGACACAGCCATTGCTTCACAGTAGACCAGCCATTATGTGTTCAAATGGAAAAATAGGGAAGTAGAAGGACTAAGTGAACTGTAAACATTGGGATGCACTAAATGGAGTAACTAAGGTAATCAAAATTCTTAGACAATCTGATCCCAACAGCCTCAGTATCTTTACATGAAGTGATAAGAAAAGAAAAATGTATTACATAAAGAACACTACAGGGATACAGCGGAGCTTCTTAATAATGACATATCTGGAAAATAACTTTATAATTGGAAAAGTTTTTCTTTGTTTTGATAATATCTTTTTGGATGTTTGTATAAGGATTTCAACATAAATTGTCAAACCCTTTGAAATATTCTGATAGTGGGTTTTTTGTTTTTTATTACCTAACTCATGAAGATATGTGTTAATTTGTTCATGTATTTTGCTCATAACTGCACCCATCCAATACATTACTTTCTACACTGAAAAATTTAATAAATTTTCATACTGCGATACAAAATTCCAAATTCTTCTGACCTTATCTGAGAGTGTCCTATGACTAATGTATGACACAAATCGCTGACAAATAGTTCTCCCTAATGTTTTATTGCACTGTGCCAGTCACTGAAGTGTGTTCATTTCCAAGAGCTGGGGGTCCATATTTAGTCATATTTTAGGAAATTGCTAGTCATACAATTATCGAGACAATGACACTTGAAATTTCTGAAGTGATATGTTTTGTTTATTTCAGTAGACATCATCAGTCCTAAAGAAAAGAATGGAGAATCAATCAATCTTCTTTCCATGTTAGAATTTAAATCAGTCTCTCAATATCCTTAAATGCTCTGAATGTTTCTGTGTATATTATATTAATATAGAAATAAGATCAATTTGTTCACATTAAACTACTTAGCATTGTTTTATAGAATTTTAATAAATTTATTGCAATATTGCACTGCAATTTTACTAAAATGAATCTATTATTTTGAATATAAAGTTGAATTTCATTCAAAAAATTTCGTATTATTTATGTTATGGTTTCCTCTTACAATTTGTCATTTTGGGAAGCTGCTTGGTTTCTTTAAATATACAGAATATGAGAATTTTCTTTAACAGCTGGTGTTAATTATTCTAACATAAACTGGCTTTGTAGCTCTAATGGATGCTACTTAAAACTACCTTTTCTTTTCAAGAAAGTATAACTATAATATAACTATAACCTTTGCTATGTAGAGCTTGTACATACTGTAACTTTCAATATATACAAAACTATATTATAAAACCTCTTTGCTTTTATTAGTGATACCACACTTACTGTTTATTAATTCCTCAATGAGACTCTAGAGTGTCCTATAGAAGGTTATTTTTGCCACTGATTTTTGAACAGAGATAAACTTGTTAAGAACATTTTATTCAGAGGTCATGATCCTTCTTATATCCAATATTTTTACATGGGTATCTATACATATCAAAAAGATAAATTATCATGAAAGAATTACCAATATTCTACCCAAAACTTAGCTAAAATGGAGTTCATGGCTCAACTTTGTTAAATTAATAAACAGATGAGAACAAGGAGAGATTTTATTCTTCAAAGTTGCTAATACTAGACAAATACTCTGTTTTCCAAAATGATTTTTGTTAAAGAAGTAAATGATCCAATAAATGAGGCATTAACACAATGCTTACTCTAAAGGATCCCATATGCAAAGCAATTTGAGTAGTATAATCCCTCAAACATGAAAACTGTAGATGGCAGTGATACAGCTCTTACAAGGCAAAAAAATTTTATGACCAATTGATAATATGGAAGAGATATAGTTTATCACAGTAAAAGTATCAGAACTTGAATTGAGAGTTTTTTCAGAGTTGTAATATATTATATACAGAAGAACACAAATAGCAACATATCACTAATCCAGGTTTGGTCTCTCATGAATATTACCAGTTCCCATGACAGTTTTTTTTTTGCTTCCCAGAGTATTAAATCTTTCCTTTCCACAATTAGTACAGAAAAAAAAATGCCTATGGTCGACTGAAACACAGGAATGCCAGAAAACCCTTATAAAGGCTAGACTGATTCGTGATTTCTCTGAATTCATGAATTTCCTCTGCTTGCACTTCACAGGACATATGGTTCTACTGAAAGAGGGACTCTATTGCACATATGGTGGGGTGAAAGATAAGAGACTTCTAGAGTAGAATGCCAAGATTTGTGGATATATTTGAGAATAAAACTTTTAAAAGTGTAACTTAGTATGGGAATGTAAAGGTTTAAAGTCATCATGGAACAGCTAGACAAATGACCACATTATGGCCTCATCATGGTACAGCTCAACAAATGACCACAAAGATAATAGATTCCTGCTTCACGAGCCCAAAATGAACTTAGATGCTTCTGAGCCACCCTTTCAGTTATCAACATGCAAGAGGTGATCATTTACCTGGCTTCAACTACGTTTTAGACTGCATGCTTTGTAGCTTTGTACGAATTCCATCATAAAGAATATACTCTGTATCTGGATTCTTTTACAGTGTATTTCACTTGTGAGAGTCTTCTGTGTTATGTACGTTATAAATGTACTTATTCTCATTGTCTATTCACAGTTTAGGGATACTACTGTAAAACATGGTGATCTCCAAATCATTATATANTATATATATATATATATATATTAATTTTAGCTTATATATGCTATATACATGCAATATATATATACATGTATATGTACAGTGATACAAGCATAATGCTAATTGTAAGCAAATATTCAGTTATAGAAGATATATCCCAACAATTTTTCTAAGTCTTTTCCTCCATTTGCATTCTAGCAACTAGGGCATATTGATTTAGTTACTTCATGTTCTCAAAATAATCCATTATAGCCTACCGTTTGTATGTAAGGCTTTCTGCTATGGGACAATGGTCTGTACCCTGTCATTTTTATTTTAAATAAATGCTGATTGCCCAGTAGCCAGTCAGGAAGTATAGGCAGGGTGACCAGGAGGGAAGTAGAGGAGGGGCAATGATAATTCTGGGAAGAGGGAAGCGGAGTCCACAGTCCACAGAGGGAAAAAAGGTACCAAGCCACGTGGCTAACTCATACAAGAATTATGGGCTAATATAATTTATAAGAATTAGGAAATAAGAAGCCTGAGCTAATGGGCCAGTTGGTTTATAACTAATGTAGATTTCTGTGTGATTCTTTGGGACTTAAAAATGGCTGTGTGACCTGGTGGGACAGAAAACCTCAGTCAACAGCTTTCCACTGACATCCACCTTCTATTTATGTCTTATTAATGACATGAATGGGAGCACAGATAGCAATTTATTTTTTTGCCTGAGTAGACTGTAGTAATCACATAGAAACTATATTAATTGCAACACTGTTTGTCCAATGACTTAGGCATATTTCTAGCTAGCTCTTACATCTTAGAATAATGCATTTCAATTAGTCTATGTATTTCAATGTGACCATGGTATTACCTCATTTTTTATATGTCTTATTTCCTTGGAACCTTGCTGACATCTGCTTGACACCTCATTCTCTCTCTCTCTCTCTCTCTCTCTNTATATGTATGTATATATGTGTAGTGTATGTATGTATATGTGTGTGTGTGTGCTTGCATGCACGCACACACTCAGATTTACTATTTATTTCCTGGCTTTACTTTACTAATCCATTGGCCAAACACCTTTATTCATCAACAAATAAACACAACATATAAACAGAAGGACATCCCACATCAACTCTGGTTTTAATTACCCAATTTGCCTAATAAAAGTGAATACTGTTTATATCTGTATTCAATGTAAATTTCTTCCTTTCTGACCTACGTCATCAAATATATTTTAGTCTATTGAGCTACAATTTTGTATATCAATACATTTTGTACACTTAATCTGAATATGTTATTTGTGTTATAAACATGAATTTTAAATATTTTTAAAATAGCTATGCTTTGTGTTTATACTCAAGTAATTTTGATCTTTTAAGGTAAAGTTTTCAATTGAAATTGATAATTCCTAAATAATCATAGATATTTTAATTTTAATGAATACTCCAGTTAAAGGGAAATTATGCCTATTCCAAGGTTTTGAAGATATTCTTCACTTTTCTTTCTTTCTGAAATCATTCTCAGAATTTTTACAATAAAAAAAATCACCAGTTCCCCTGAAATTGATATCTGTAGATATTGTAAATTAGAATTTTTGAATTTTTTTCTCATAATCTGGGAAGATATACATAATTTATCCAGTTTCATGTTCTGAGAAGTTAAACATTTGCCCACTGTACCAGACTGAACCATCATTGATGTTAGATTCTCATATCTTCACATTCTTCTAGCATTGCTTAACAGTCAGTTTTCACGTTTTTAAATCTGTAACATTATTTATGATTTTCCCAGCCATGCTCTCCTATACCCACTCACTAGACACTAAGAATACATTATTCACCCACAGACAGACGTTCCTTATCTTTGTGAAACCTAGATATTTATACATCGTCATAGAAAAACAATGCATGTGTAAGGCAGTTCAGGTGAATAGTGACTACATAATGGAGAAAGAGAATAAGAAACGGCTGGAAGGTGGACTTGGTGGATGTATTGTACACTTGAAAACAATTTTCTGGAAAGTCTTCCCAGAAGGGCTAAATGAAAGAAAAAAACTTAATTAAGGTCAGGGGTCAGTTGTTCATTCATAAGGAGAAGTAAGGGTTACAGGGACAATAATGATTTCATCGAGGTGAATACATTTATATGGTACAGATTCCAAAAGCAGCACCTTGAAATACTGATTATAACTGATTAGTACTGATTATATTCTGATTATAACTGTATGTTGAGACCTCTTCTCTTATCAACATTCTTAAATTATTGTGTTCAGCAGGGACACACAAAAAAAGCAACAACCACATCAAAACCAAGAAGACAACAGCAGAAGAGCTAGTACTGTCTAGAGCTGTGAAGACAATGCAAAGATCTTCCTAAGAACCTTGGACAAGTGCTCCCCTGGTGGCATGGTGATTTTTGACCCCTTTTATTTTAACCTACCAAGTTTTTTGTACATTTTAGAACAGTTTTAGGAAAGAAGTACATGAGGAATGTACAAATAGGACCACAGAGTTTTTTTCTGAGCTGAGGTATCAGATGTTGTTGTAGGAGATGTAATTAGAAAAACAATAATGAGACAGGCAGGTAAAGACCTATGAGCAGTTACATAGTTATGTTGAAGACAGAATGGGGGAAATTAGTCTTTTACGCACTTAGGAATTCTGTAGTGTCACAATGATAAAAGGAGTTTGATCTGTTTCATTGGCCTAGTTTCAGCTCTTCAATATTCTCTTAAGGACTTCTCATCTGTCTGTCACTGATTCATTTATGTTAGTTTGTTTATGAGTTGTTGGATTTTAGGTTGTCACATCTGTGTCTTTGGACTTCTGGTTCCAAGATTCCTACCCTAGATAATAAAATTTAACTCTCTCTCTGTCTCTCTCTGTCTCTCTCTATCTCTCTCGCTATCTCTCTCTGTCTATCTCTCTCTGTCTCTCTCTGTGTCTCTCTCTGTCTATCTCTGTCTCTCTCTGTTTATCTCTCTCTCTCTTTCCCTCTGTCAAACTCTATGTTGATATTGAAGTGTCTTATTTTAATCTCAAAAGTTTTCTGAGGCATCTCATACATTTTCATGTCTAATATCACAAGTGAACTGATTTGCAAAAGCATATCTGAGCTCCAGTGCTATTTCACAGTTTATAATAAGATCAACCTATTCTTATTTGAAGTATAATGCTAGATTCATGCTTTCCCTGCAGCAATACGGTACCATCTGGCACATTATTAGTGTAAGACACACTGAGGTTTGATACAATGTGCATATGATTGGGATACACACAAGTTTTGATCCAAAAGCTGACATATTACTATGATAAGTTTGTCAACTCACTGTAACTCATTAGAATAGTAGGGAAATATTATGGCTTTCCTAAAATGCAAATAATATTATAACATGACTGACATTTTTTAATTAGGAATCAGTGGGACTACAGCTGTATCTCACTGACATCTCTGAGAAACCAGTGAAAAGATCAAAGGCAACAACAAGGCTGTTGTTTCCAGAATTAATTTCTTAGTTATGTAACTTAAGAATATTCTGGGTAAACTGTAAATGTTCTGTTGCTGTTGTCTTTTCACATATTTTGCTTCATTTTTAGCTTTAAGAAATAAATTCAAAATTCAGGAAGGGAAAAAGTATGACTTTCTTCCTAGTTCAGACTACTTTTTTTCTGCTTGTTTGTTTGTTTCGGTTTTCCAAGACATGGCTTTCTTGTGCAGCTCTCACTGTCCTGGAAGTCACTCTGTAGGCCAGGCTGTTCTTGAACTCACAGAGATCCACATGCCTCTGCCTTATGAGTGCTGGGATTGAATGCATCTGCTATGACTGTCCAGCATTCAGACTTTTAATACATCTATTCTCCTTTTTTATAACATCCAGTCTCTGAGCTGTAGCTATCTGAGAGTTTGTTGGCTTCAAACACTGTCTTTTTTTCTTAGAATCTTGAAATAATGATGATTTCATAAGCTCCTCATTTTATGCTTATTAATTTAATTTCGAAAATGAAGTATAGAAAATAACAGCTACAAAAAATTGTATTGCTGATAAGAAGAAAAGTTTAAACAACATTTTTAAATGGTTTTTGGAAGAATGATATTTCATTTTGTTGAAAGAAGGTGACATTCTTTTTCTGTACATAAATTATTTGAAAAAGAAGCTTATTGAAATAGCCCTTGCTTGTTTATTATCCAAAAATGATATGGAAATGCTGAAGGTGTGAGATGATATTTAGACTTCATAGAAGTAAGTATTTTAACATGACCCTAATGATACTGTAGTGAAAAATTATGCCTGTTGAAGTATCAGGTCATCATAATTTTAAGTCTATATAGAAATATTTGCCATATATTCATAACTCAAAGCAACAAAAGTAGAAGCAATAATATAAATGATGATTACCAAAATAAATTGAGGCTAATCTTATCAAAGAATAAATAATCTTAATCCTGATTGTTTAAAATTTCTAGTCAGTTTCCAGGATTATAGAATAGCAAAATTTATTAAATTTGTTTTAGAGATTATATTATTTATTATCTCAAATTTTCTTCTGTGTTCAAGGTCCTATTTACTAGATTGTCACCTTTTTCCATTTCTAAGGATTTGTTGCACAAATCATATATAAAGTACAAAATTCTATAAAGAAAATACAATATATATTAAAATAAAATTATGGCACTTTGGGTGTTTAATCCTCTCTTAGAGTCATAGACTTCCTAACAAAATTCCTAATCCCAAATTAGAATTTGACTGCTGGGGCTAGATGAGAGATTACTACTGACAACTAACCATATCATTTACTTCTAAATGCATTTAAATTCTTGTCCATATACTCACAGATAAGTGTAGCTTTCACCTCTCAATAATATATGGGAAGCCCTTGAAGTTGTTGGTTAGAATCTTAGTGATTCCCAAAGGAAAACAGTCTATTGCTGTTTCTCTTGATTGCCCAAGAAACTGAGAGTGAATCTATATTGGTGAAGACATCAGATACTTCAAAAACAAGACTTAGAAGAATCAAGTTGGATCCGATTTGTATGCCTGTTTTCTCCCTAAGCATTTGATTTAATACTTCTAAAAGTTACTATGAAATATTTCAAGAGGACCAAGCAATCAATAATCCAACCAAATATAAAGTCTAAAAACCACAGCACAGACCAGCATACAAGATATTCCTAAAGGTGAAAAGCTAGCACTTATATCATCGGGCTGACCACAACATGGCTAGTTGGCAGTTTAAGTGGCCTACCCATCCAACTTTCCCTGCCTAACACTCTGGAAGTACAGGGTTTTCTGATTTGTGTTTGCAGCTCCTGAGCTCTGGGTTCCTTGACATATGAGCTTCTTGAAACCTCTGTATATATGATTGATTTAATTGTTCTTAATTTGTTAGTATATTTGTTAGAATTTAAGCTGCAGCTATGGCATAACCACAGTGGGACTATTTGAGTGCCCACAACCACAACACCTACTAGTCCATAAAGATTATTACACCTACAAAAATTAACTAAAAACTTATAACAGGTAAGTTCATTTGATAATTAAATAAAGGAATAGATTTGAAAATTGTATAATTGCAGATAATATCACCACCCTGGAATTTAATAACCTTTTTGATTCTATTGTGGATAAAATTCTGCAAGAAATATGTGATGTTTCTAGTGTATCCATTTTTGTGATCATGGTACTTAATTTTTAAAGAAATGGTTTGATAATAGAGTCAAGAATGAGACAATTTTGGAAATGGTACAGTCTTTATAATAATGAAAAGCTAGCTGACAGGATTTACACCATTGAAATTCAAGTTAGCAGAATAAAATGAATCCACTAAAAAGAATAACATTAATTTGACAGACAAAATTCAATCCAAGTCAATGGGTTATGAAACCTTATAAAGGGTTCCTGAAAGATTATCTGAAAGGATTCATATTGTTGAAGTTGATAATCAAAATCTGTTTAAAAGTTATAATAAATTAGCAGATAGAGTATCTCTCCAGGAAAGCAATCTGCATGTCATCCAAATAATATCCAAGGATGAGAAGTTATCATTAATGGAAAATTTAATACCTTGGAATCATAGGTGCAGAATGAGAACCAGAATCTCTTCTATTAAATGAAATTATTAGAAATATTTCCAGCTCAGAGTTTCTGACTTTATAAAAGACAGTGATAAAAAATATCTAAATTGATTGAGGAAAGTATCAGAATTGATAAGCAGGGAGAGGAGGTACAAGCAAAAGAATTAGCATTGCCAATACCTCTTATAGTCAGAGATGACTTACAGAGACTTTTAGGTACTCATCCTGTTATTACCTCTGACAATCCATCAAATACTCAACACCCAAATGGAAACAAAGAATGCAAATGGAAACCTATAAGGATGAAAGATCTGAAAGTTATTATCAACCAGTAGTATCTTATGGGTTGCATTCACTATTTGTTAAGGACATGGTAAAGCCATGTGCTTCAAGCAATAAGGCTACTCCAAATGATTAGCTTCAATTAGTCTCAACAGTCCTTGAAGACTGATTGAACTTACAGTGGAAATGTTATTGGAGAATGGAGACTAAAGTCTTAGAACAACAAGGAAGGGTCAAAGGACTCAAGGTTTCCCCAGATCAAATTCTTTACAAGGGGTGTTTTGCTGATTCATAGAGTCAAGCTAATTTTAATGAACACACCTGGTCCCTATGCTATAAAGCAGTTTTTCATGCTTGGGACAGGATTCACGAACTAAGAAGAATTGAATCATATATTAAGGTTAAACAGGGCCCAAGAGAGCCCTTTAGGGACTTTTCACAAAGATTATCTAAAGCTGTACTAATAGGAGTAACAGATCCAAAAGCTAGACAAGTACTTCCTGAATTTCTGGATTTTGAAAAAATGCAATTTAGAATGCAAAAAGATACTTGGGCCGTCAAAGGTTAGAACAGCACCATTGGATGAATGGATCAAGAATATAGTAAACATTGAGGTATTTGACTATAATACTGAGGATTGAGTAGATATAAAAGGAAATAAAAAAATAAATGCTTTGATTGTGGTAGAATAGGACACCTTAGAAGAGATTGTAGACAAGGCATTCCTTGAAATAATGTCTCCTCTGGGAATTATAAAAAATAGAAACTTCTGGATTATGTAAAGATGTGGCAAAGGCCCATATTGGACCAAGTAATGTAGATCAACAAGAGACAAACAAGGCAACATGTTACCTTTGGAAAACTATTTGGGGGACCTTTCTCAGGCCTCCAGGTCAAACGCAGTTCAGTCATTATCAGTCATTGTGGAGGACATGTCTTGCCAGGAAAATTTTAAAAAATCCAATGCCTATTTAAAAAAAATTGTACTGTTCTGGATGATGGAATAAATATGGAGGATGAGTCAAAAATTCTAATAGAAAATAGGAAATATATATTTTGGCTGACTTCTGTAAATAATCAAAGACCAAAGCTGAGAGTACAAAATTGCTCAGTTTGGTTTTTATTTTGTGACAATATGCTGATTAACACTACAGGGTGACCTTGAGCTTATTAAAATCCTGCTTCAACCTCTTAAGAACTTGGATGATAGGCATGTGCCAGTAATCTTGCTCAATATTATGTTGTTATTTTTTTAATTTGGGGGGGGGTTGAGACAGGGTTTCTCTGTAGATTTGGAGCCTGTCCTGGAACTAGCTCTTGTAGACCAGGTTGGCCTTGAACTCACAGAGATCCACCTGCCTCTGCCTCCTGAGTGCTGGGATGAAAGACATGTGTCACCACCACCCAGCTTTGTTTTGTTATTTTTAATTGCGTATCTAAAAACTTCTTTGTGATCATGTCTCACAAAATTCTTGTTATACTGAGAAGATATCATTGCTTATGAGAAGCACTTGCTAATTAAGCACAGTTATTCAAATGAATTGTTTTTAAGTCATTTATTCAAATTCTTCACTGTATTCTAGGACCCTGTTTAGTATCATATGTAAACACATTATTACAATGTATTTTGAGGGATGCTCTCTGAAATTTGAAAGGTATTTGTAAAATCTCAAGTGGTATATATTAGTATTGTTCTTAGATAAAATAAATATATATTAAAATTTTAATTATTTTTAAACAATGTCAAATGCTTCTTTAAAATGTATTTATATTATAAAACCATAAAAAATGTTGTCATTAGTGTGAATGGCAGCTTTCTAAATAGACCTACTTTGATGTTTCTTTATATCATTTTTAAAGAATCACATGCCCAAAACACACACACAAAAAAAGATAGCACCATCAGTGACCCTTCTGAGTTGAATTGTCTTATTTACTACAGCATAAAAATTTGAAGATAATCTTGTTAAAGGAAATTGTGCCATTTTCATGATATAACTTCTAAAATAGTGCCATTAGGTAAGTTCATTAAGAATTAGGAATTTTATCAGTAAAATATAATTGCATTAATCCATTTATTTGAGTGCTAAAGATAAAAAAAACACCTAAAGATCTCCTAGTTTCAATAAGCAACTGAAATATTGAATGTGTTGGCAGACGATTCATGTGTCAGGAGTGAAAGGAGTGGCTAGGGCAGAGTAAAAAAGCACATAGGGCAGACAAATGACACATTCGGATTCTCGTTCCCATTTAAAAAATGTTTTCTTTACATAACATTTAATACACATAACTAGTAAAGATGGAATTGTGATATACAGGCTTCACTTAATATAAATTTTCTTTATCATGCAAGAGACTTAAAAGATGAGAGGTATTTGTTAAAGTGAGCCCCGAGAAAGGCCTCGGTTTTATTAACTTACTATCTTTCATAAGCATTTACAGGAATTTCATGAAAATGCAAGAATAAGATATCATATTTACTTTGTAGTGTACTGGGGCTATAGAGAAGGCTCAGTAATTAAGAACAAGTACTCACCTCAGTTTATTTCCCAACAGTCACCTGGGGTGCATCGGCCTGTAATTCCAGCTCTGGGTGATCCAAGGCCCCTGGCCTCAGGCAATTCCTGCACATATATGTATACATATGCACACATAGGCTCACAATATACATAATTTAAAAATATATAGTTTAAAAAATAAGAGTATACTTATTGGGACATTTGACTATATCATATATGTGAAGATATTGCCTAAATCATCAAAACATGGCTTCATTACTAGATCTGTTTAAACCAAAATGCAGTATACGGTTTTTATATTACCTCTTCCAATTAACCACTTAAGTTAATGATATACTTTGATTATAAATACAGAAGCATAGAGTATGCTGATAATTAATAAATTATATATAATATGATCTGAATACAATAGGGAGAGATAAAAAGTAATATGAAACTAACCAGTAAAATAACTATGGAGGACACAAGGATTTAACCTATTTTTAGAGATAGTTGAATGTGAAGACTTTAGCCGAATAGCTACATTAGAAAGGCTGCTTTCCTGCTGCTGAGTATCTCTCTCAGTTCAGAGGGGGTGGCATTACATCCTACATCACTGCTCTCCTGCAATCTGCTCCTGACAGGACCATCCATCTGTTTTGCCTGAGCAACCCTGCAGTTGCTTGTGTGCTGATTCACAGATGTAAGTAGGAGGGTGACTGCAGGATTTCTGACTTATGCTCGAATCCAAGCTAATGTGACACATTTGGAAGCAGAGCTGCACATGTTCTTCTTTAACTGGGAAATTTCTCCTTTGGCTTTCAGTACAGCAGAGAAGCAAAGACGGTGCTAAGCAGACCCAGGTTCTCAGTGTATCTCATTGTGCTTGAAGGAAGCTGGATGTCTGATAAGAAAGGAAGGGCTCTCAAGAAGCAAGGGCTTTCTCTAGAAAGGGTGAGCAGCTGGCATCTTTTAAAGTTCTCTGAGTATCCTTGGCAGGAGATCAACATTTTGAGTAAAGTCTGTGGGTTCAATATGGATGAATCTGAATTACACAAACGATTTACTAATTACTATCCTGTTCTTTCTGTGAGATGTGACAGACATCTTTTAACAGTCTCATGACACTGTAGTTGTATTTATATGACAGCTTTGGCCCTTGGATTAGTTTCAAAAAAGACATGGTGAATTTTTTCATGATTGAGAGTTTTAGTGGATGTGACATAACACAAAAAATATTTCATTCAGCCTTCTAGATTTAATCAAGACAACCATTTAGCTGTGTTGGATAGTGTTCGTTGTTGACAGAAGCAAAACATACCAAACATGTGTCAAGCCTTTCAAAAGTCTGAAAGTGTGGAGCAGCACTTAGCATGATTTATTTTGGTGCATTACGTACTTAAAATTATTTTGACTGCTGTGGTAATTGCTTTGCAAGGAATAACTAGCCTCCTCACTTCTTGGAACACTTAAAGTTTAGACATATCACATTGCTACAGCTTTACTCTTGCCCCTTCCTTTGAACTTTTCTGCTTTTTGTTTAACTAAAGATCCATCTACAATGCTATGTACTACATGAATCTGTCCTTCAAACTCCCAGTCAATATGAATGACTAAATTTTACTCTAGTTCTACAGTGTTGAGTCAGTTGTGACCAGGCTTTGCAACTTGAAGTAAATAGTAATTGTGGATGTGCATTTCCTAAAAGATTCTGTGAACGTGTTTTATGTACATGACTATTCCATAGTAAAGTATGGGAAGGAAAACATAATCTCAAGAAGTAATTACTGCGTAGAATTTTAGGTATTCATGAAATAAGTGCTAGTTCCAGTAAGGCATTAATGTAGTTATATCTGGAGAGTTCAATTTTGAATCCAGTGGCATTCTTATAATTGTATATTTTAAATTATCTGCTCCTTCGAAATAATTCCCTAATAAACACGGACATGCAAATAACTCCATAGTTCAGTAAGAAAATGTAACTGCTAAAACTGGAGTGTGTGAAGAGTGAGGGGCACACAGTCAGACACAGAAAGTAAATTAAACAGCATTAGGAAATGGGAGAATGTTTAGACAGCTCTGAGCATGTGCCTTTTACCTCTCGTGACAGATGTTTGATGTTGATAAAGGTGGTGAGGAACAGCAGAGGGAATTCCCTCTGTTCAGAAGAAGAGACACTACTCCTTTGCCTATCAGCCTATTTTACATTAAGGGAGAATCCTATTTTAGAATTTACTACAATTTCTAGAGGTATACAGCCAGCAATCCTACTATGGAGTACTAAGTGCTTTTCTGAGATGTGTTTCATTGTTTCCCAAGGAAAACACAGATGGCATGAAAATACTAAAGCGTGCATGCACACACACACACACACACACACACACACACACATGAGCTCACACAAGTATGCACATACAAACATGCATACACACACACACACCACATACACACAAAACCTACAAAGTTAGCAAATGCTAAGTATCATTGCTACTTTCTAGGATCAAATCTTAAAACCCTGGTTTGTTTTAGGACTGATATTGAAGATACTTAGATGGGAGGTATAAAATTATGATAACCACAAATTCCATTAAACAAGGGGCTACAAAGAGACTAAGTAGGTCATCCTACAGGGAAAATCAACTCCATTGGGACACATGGAACAGTCCTGAAAGCTCAGAAGGCAGAAGAGTCTCAGGATTTTCACTGATTCATTTTAACATCCCATAGAGCTTGTCCACTGCATTGCCTGTTGACTACTCAAAAGCCATTTGTCATGCCTCAGCAGGAGCATTTCTTCCAGGTCTGTGAGCGAAAGGTATATTGTATATATGTTTATCTTCAATCAGGAGAGATTAAGGAACCAAAAGAATGTTGCAAAAAGTTCTCTTCCATACACCTGTTTTAGCTTTAACTAAAGTGTGTGTGTGTGTGTGTGTGTAATCATGTGAGAACCACAAAAACAAAGAGACATATTTATACATTAAAACAAGTTTTTT
Source organism: Bramus lutescens (assembly GCA_001685075.1). Taxonomy (NCBI): domain Eukaryota; kingdom Metazoa; phylum Chordata; class Mammalia; order Rodentia; family Cricetidae; genus Bramus; species Bramus lutescens. The sequence goes on from LOEQ01009371.1 coordinate 15,750, forward strand.
AATAACAAACACTGAGTTATTTGTGAATAACTCAAAACTCTTGTCAATTTAAGGACTTAGTATGATTTTTATCATAAAATAACAATGTATCACATACTCTTCTTATTCCCACTAATGTAGATTCACACTATTAATGACTTAAAGATAAGTAAGACTCCTAATTAACACTGAGAATGAAACTGAATATTTCTGAAATACAGTGCTTTTTCTTTTGTTTTAATTAATGAAGTGGTCATTGGACTAACTCAAGCGTATAATCTTATACCTTAAATTAATAAGTTATGCTGGCTGTCTACAACTGCATTTCATGGATTGAGGCCATAACTATTTAATGTTAATAACACTACTAAATTTTACAATTATCTTACATTTGTGAAGTATTTAGTATTCACATAGAATATTAAAATATAATATATTCAAGTATTAATAGAAGATATCATATTTTCTAGTACTAAATTATATTGTCCTTTGGGAAATGAGCATAAATAAATAAAAATATAAATTGGTGAAGAAGGGATTTCTAAACTGTGTATAAGAAGGGAACACTTATGTTAGAACATGGCTTCTATATCCTAATGATGACTCCTATCTTACTGATTTTGCCAAAGATCAGAGTTTCTGTATGTCTTATTTTCTTTTCACATCTAATAGTTATATGGTGGTTACAAGATTATATCAAGTCAGTTTCCCAAAGATCATTCACTCCTTCTTAGTATATAATTAGGACACAAAGACAATGTTACTTCAGTGGCACCTGAAATGCATATTATAGCAGAATCAGTTTTCAAAGTTTATGTTCAGAACTCAGAATACTCTAAGGTTTATCAGAAAATGGAAATGAAAGAATATAATAGATGTACATATAATATACAATTAGTCAATGTTTGGAGAATTATTAAGCAGTTGCCTCAATAGATATAGAAAGTGAAAGGACATTTCACCACAGTCTTGGTGTTACAGGACCAAAACAACAATACACTGTTGCTCTTTATATAATTGACTAGTTTTAAAATGCATGTTTTGGATTACAGGGAAGTAATATCAAGTAAACACTACAAGCCTTCTCTTCTATTTTAGTGAGTTAAATTGTAGTGTTTTAGCCTATCTAATGTGTTTTCCCTAAATCCACCAAATTACCCGCAATCATAGATATTGACCACCCTAGCCAAAGGTATGTATTCAATGTTATTTTCTTTTATATATGTGCATGTGTGTATTGTGTGGTTTATGTAGATGCTTGTGTGGATATGCTTTTATGTGCATGGAAGGGTGTACATATGTGTGCACACATGCGTGGAAGCAAGAGGTCTACATTGGCTATCTATCTGGAAAATCTCTACCTTATTTTTGGAGGGGGTCCTCACTGAGCCTTGGTACCATTAGGGGATTTGGCAAACAAGCTCCAGGGAATCCTCCTTTCTCTAAGTTCTTCCGGTGCCAGGCTTAAAGAGATGCATGCCCAAAAGAGGCATGCTAAAGATCTAGACGAAAATGTTCCTGCTTACATAGCAGTAACTTCAGTCACTTTCCATCCTGAGCCATCCACACAGCTCCCCACACCATTTCTTGTTCAAGGGTACAAAAACCACAAAACAAAATATTAAATAAAACGAATGAATAATTTCAAATAATTATGCCTTTATTCCTCTTTGACTCAGAATGTAAACTCTAGTTAAGTTAAAAAGTTTCCATTGTAGTCATTCATGTAAATTATTTTCAATAATAATCCTAATTTATGAAAAAATTCTTTTAAATTCTAGTACTAATCCCTAAATTCCACATTTTTGTTCTCTGTGTCTTCTGGCTCCTTCTCTCACAGCTGTCTCCTGATATTTAGACACACACTTTGGTCCCTCTGATGGCCTTATTGTCCTACAGGTCTTTTACCTGCTTAGTTAAAGTTGCCCCAAAATATTTCATATTGTTTGTGGTTATTGTGAAAGATGTTGTTTCCCTGATTTCTTTCTCAGCCCATTTATCATGTGTATGTAGGAGGGCTACTGAGATTTTTTTTTTGAGTTAATCTTGTATTCAGTCACTAAAGGTGTCTGCCACCTATAGGAGTTTCCCTGGTAGATGGAAGTCACTTATGTATACTATCATGTCATATGGAAAGGAGGGGTTATGGGATCAGGTAGAAACCTGAGAGAAGGGAAACATCCTCGAGTCTAAAAGGATGGCCCCAGCTAAGACTCCGGCATCAGTGGATGCACAGACCAAATGGGTCATCCCCTGTGATTGAATTGCTGACTGCCCTGGTTGTCAACAGAGAACCTTCATCCAGTGACTGACAGAAGCAAGGTTTGAGAACTATGGTCAAACATTAAGACCAGCTCAGTTACTCCTGTTGAAGATGGGGAGGAGAGATTCTAGAAGTCAGAGCAGTCAGGTAAGTTGCAGGAAAACCAACAAAAATGGGTAGATTGGCTCATGGGAACTCACAACATCTGAAATAACAGCTAGCAAGCCCGCATGGACAGACCCAGGCCCTCTGCATATATGTGATAGCTATGTAACTGGGTCTATTTGTGGGACTCATGGCAATGGGAGCAGAGCTGACCCTAGTGTTTTGGCTGGTTCCTGGAAAGCTGTTCATCATGCTGAGTTGCCATGCCTGGCCTGAATATGGCAGCTAGGTATGCCATGCTTTGCTGATGCCCATGGGAGGCCTGCTCTTTCTGAGTGAATATGGAACAGGGGTGGACGTAGGGAGTAGGGAGAGGTAGGGAGAAAGAGTGGCAGGAGAGGAAGGAGGGCATGCTGTGTTCATGATGAAAAATTAATTGATAATTAATTAAAAAGTGAATAGACTAAAAAGAATTTCTTTTCTCTTACATTATATTCTGATTACAGTTCCCTCCTAATCTTCCCAGTTCACATTTCTTCCTCTCCAGATCTGATTTCTTTTTGTATCTAATAAGGAAAGAACAGGCTTCTAAGACATAACAGCCTAACATGACAAAATAAAATATAATGAGATTAAACAAAATCATTTATAGAGAAGTTAGACAAGGCATCCCAATAGAAGGAAAAGTGTCTCAAGGGAAGGCACAAGAATCGGACACCTACTTGTTCTCTCACTCAAGAGTTCCATAAAAATACTAAGCTAAAAGCTATGCTATAGATGCAGAAGACGTGACACAGATCCGGTTAGGCCCTGTTCTTACCATGTCAGTCTTTATGAGTTCATATGAGTCTTGCTTAGTTGATTCAGAAAGCTTTGTTCTCCTGGCATCATTCATCCTTCTGGCTCTTACACTCTTTCTGCCCTCTTTTCCATTCAGTTTCTTGAGCTGTAATTTGAGGAACTTGAGGAAGACCTCCCATTTAGAGCCTTTCTCCATGTAAAGTGTGTCTGTGTGCTGTCTGTTACTATCTGCTGCCAGAGAAAACTTCTCTGATGATGACTATACAAGACACCAATCTATGAGCATAGCAAAGTACTAGAAGTATTCACACTTTTTTTTAAAGACTACTAGAGTTTAATTTTACCCTAGGTCTCTATGCTATGTAGTCTCTGGTTCTTGACCACCCAAGCAGTGTATGTTCCTCCTTGTGGAATGGTCCTTAAGTCAAACAAGACATTGGGTGGATACTCCCAACAAGTTCTGTGCCACTATTGCCCTAGTGTATCATGCAGGCAGGACAGATTAAATGTCAAAGTTTTTGTAGCTGGATTGTTGTGTACATTTCTCTTTTGGTAGCCTGCATAGTAACTTCTCTCACCAAAGACACTAGAACAAAATGTGAAGGCTCCATGTAAGCCCCATCTGGACTTCTCCGTGTTCAATGAGTTGTGAGGTTGTTGTCCACAGCAATGGTGCCCTAATGTCAGTTTAGAGAAAGAAACCATGGTCTTAGCAACAGTCTGGGTTGTTAGCAGAATTTCCACAAAACCCTCTTAATTGAACTCAACCCAGTCCCACTATTAGAAGACTTGTTTGGTGACCAGAGATGGCCAGTTAATACTCTGCCTCTCTCATCTCCACAAAAGTTGGGGGTGCAGGAGTAGGGAGGGCTGCTAAAAGTGTTCTACTGCAGAGCATGGCATTGAATCTATAGGAATAGAGGAAGTAAAGGGAAAAACCCAGCTTACTTGGTTTTCTAGCAGGTGTGTCTTATGTGTTAACAGGAGGTGCCTGTTTCCCTGTCCTGCTCAGCTACTGTGTTCCTAGTGGATGCCTGCTGGTGTTAGAGGCTAGGATAATGGGATGAGTTGGGATGGGAGCAAAGGGAGAAGGGAGAACAATATCTCTGTCATCATTGGGAATGGGATCAGGGAAGAAAAGGAGACCACAACAGGTTTTCTGCTGAAGACCTGGGGATGTGACTGGTGGGATTGATTCTAGATGAGAAAAGGAGAGATATTGATCTACCTTCAGACAGCTTGTGTAGATGCTATTTAAACCCTAGAATCTCTAGCACACCTGGTATTTAATATTTTAGATGTAAGGTACATGAACTGTGGTGGATTTACTCAAAGCATCATAATCATAATTTATTAAAATATGTCAAAGTGTATCCAGCAAGGATAACTGGGACTTTAGTGGTTAGAAGTTGAAAGCAAACAACATTTATAAAGAGATTGTGCTATAAGACGAATAAAAAAACTAAAACAGTGACAAGGCCTGAATACATGAAACATGTGCCAGTGAGGAAACAAAACAAATCACTTTACCTGGGTCAAATGCTCCCTGCTATTATTCTCCTGTCTTAGAGACATTGAACAAGTATTCTGTCTCTTCCATTAAGTGTGGAAAAAATCCAACTAAGAGATGAATGATTTTTCCAATAATGTTTAGTCTTTACTGTAATGGAGCAATATTATGTTCCCATTAGGAAATAAGTACATGAGAATAGAAACCACCTGGGAAACTCTAATTAAGGATTTTCTCTCTGTTTGCTATAACCATTTCCCTTTAACTACCATCTGAAGTCTGAGTTATAAAACTTTCTACCTAGTTTTTAACAGAAGTATATATATACACACATATATTGCTTCAATCTTCCCAACTAAAGCTTTGGAAGAGAGCTCTTTGGAGATTTAGGAAAAATTCTCACTAATATACATTGGAACTGAGCAAAAATTAATTCCCTTCTATCACCATCAATAAGCCTTTGTTGTGCTGCATGGGTGATCCGGTGTAGCATCAGCAGCCATGACTCAGGCCCATCCTTTAGCTGCTTCCCAGACTTCCATTCTTTGAAGGCTGTATTCTAAAATTTTATATCTTTATGATCTATTAATAAATAGTTTCCTTCATGTTTTTTAATCTTTCTGCACACAGAATACCACCTCTGAATGTTCTAAATAGTATTTTCTTCAGTGGAAATGATTATTCTCCAACACTAGTCCACCACAGGGCCGGCATACATTTCTTGTACTGCTGACATTAAGTCAAGTTCTTTTTTTTTTTTAATGAGCACAGTTTATCTAAATTTGTGAAATCTGGTTCAGTAAACTGTAGTATTTCGTTTTTTCATGTCTAACTCTCAATTAATTTTCCCGTGCATAGAAGAAGGAAATAATTACCTATTTAAATCTCCTTTATAACAATTCGTACTATCACCTGGAAAAAAATCTTATAAAATTTATATGGGAAACACAATATGCCATCCCGAAGAGCTACTGAATCCTAAGATTGCCCACTTACAACAGTCACTCTGCAGCTCCACATTGAATGTTTGATGTACTTGGATTTATCCAGTTAACTATGTTAATTTATTTAGTTGAAAATATAGTTGTTTCTAAGAATTTCAAATAATATTGCTGCTGAATGTGGCTCAAAAAATCATTATTAAGGGACTGATAAAAATATGAGTTCATGCTCACTAACCTACTCAGGCATCATTAGTTGTAGGTAGTCAAACAGCATTATAGGATTTTTTCTGTTTCATTTTCTACTGTCTAAGTTATTGTCAGCCTTCTCAATCTCTAAAGCTCCATGTTTACTCTCCTGCTCCTATGTTTCCACAGGGGATAGTCATGGTATATGAAAAACATTCACATATTTGTGGGTTAAAAATAATTCAGTTTGTCAAACCTGCATGTCTTAGCAAAGCTCAAGACAATTCATAAATAGGTCTATGAGAATATGTTGGCCCATGAAAGATGCTTTGTAAACTTTTGGTGGACAAAGGAACAGCAAGAAATTAAGTGTAATTGGAAATTAATTCACATTGTGCTATTTGGCAGAACAATACAGTAGGGAAGACTGGATGCAAAGCAAATTGCATGTCATGCTTTCATTATTCATATATGTGTGTGTGTATGAATAAATGTTTTTCTATAATAAGGATATGTGTGTATAACAACAATTAAAGAAAAAGAGAATTTGAAAAAAATTCAATGTGGATACACTAGCAAGTTTTGAGGGAGGAAAAATAGATAAATATTGTAATTATATTATAATCTCAAAAATTAAAAACACTCTTAAAAACAAAACAGATGTTATATGTATGAAAATCCAGTTTCCTCTAAGTAAATTTATGTAGATCCGAAAGAGATAAGATGAACACTGTGAATGTTTTACTAGCAATAACCATTGAGATTTTCAGAGCAGTAACCATCAGTTTAAAAAGAATAAAAGAGAAGAAAGGAAGGGGTGATTCATCATCTATTATTTGAGGACATTTCAACATAGTTATTCATTTAAAAGGTCAGTTTGCAAATTTACTTTGCAAATGGAACAAATTAGGGAAATGATAGGCTCAGAGGAGATCACACACTTAATGTGAGCCTGGGGTTTCTGCCAGGAGGGCACTGATGAGCCTGGATAGATGGGGATTAGCAAGTAATTTTTTTCAAATGTTAAAAAGCAACAGAACAGGTAAACATGTGAGGCTGTGTGGTTTGGAATAGAGTTTCATGATAGCTTTCTAAAAACGAATGTTTAATTTTTCTTGGTTAATGCTATTTCTATATCACTATGATATAGAAATTCCTTTGAATTAGGTTTCTTAAAGCATTCTTTAAGGTATATTTCATTTTTAATGAAAATACCTGATTACATAAAAATTAGAATCAGTATTTTATAAGCAAAATTTTGTTTCTTTTGAATATCCATATTCCAAAAAAAACAAAAAAACTAAAAAAATCACATTTTTAATATGCAATACCTAAAATATTACTTGAAATGGATGAAATAATTTAATCAATTGCTAAGATATAGAATGTGGTCTAAGGGTATATTACAGAGAAAAGGAGCAGTTAATTGAGGTTTCTGTAATAGACTATCTAAAAACGAGTGAAGGAATTTATTTCTCTGATGGTACTTTCAGTGTAAGACTAGCTAGAGTGGCAGTCTTATGCCCCTTTTCTCTTTTTCTGTCCTTGATTCACAAATAAAAACACAGTATTTGGGAAAGCTTGGAACAAGATAGTGCCCTTCCAGATAGCTTGATGGATCCCTGCTATTTTGCCTCTTAATAATGTATCTAATTTTCTCTTGTTAAGCACCCTTCAGGTTTTTTTTATTTTTAGAATTCATAGTTCACCAGCTTTTAGACTGAGATCTTGATAGCATCACTTCGCATCATGATCATGAGGTTCAGAGATGGTAATTTAGTGTTTGTCATTCTGTAAGTCATGATGATTAGGTCAAAATTGTTGGGGCATACCATTATGTGATTCAGTGCCAATGGTGGTTAAATTTGTACAGCGTGGACAGTAAAAGCCATTCATGCTTGAAGTAAGAAAATAGAATAAAAATGCTTCTTTATTGAAGTCATTTTGATCTGAGGTACTGCCTTTTTCAGAACATAACTAAAGCAATACTGAGGTCTCTATAAGGAAAAAAAAAACATCGATCTGCCAAGTTATTGCTAACACTTATTGGAGGGAGGGCCGCTTGCCCAGCTAGCTTAGACCCAAAATAATCACACAGAAACTTAATTAATTAAATCACTGCTTGAACCATTAGCTTTAGCTTCTTATTGGCTAACTCTTACATTTTAATTTAACCCATTTTATTAATCTGTGTATCGCCATGTGGCTGTGGCTTACAAGCTAATGTTTTGGCGCATCTGACTATGGCAGCAGCTTCATGACGTTTCTCCCAACTCTGCCTTCCTCCTCCCATGCTATAGTCAAGCCAGTTTTCTTTATCCATTAACCAATAAAATCAACACATAGACAGGAGAACCTCTCACACTATTTTCCCTTTTCTATTTAAACAAAAAGGAAGGCTTTAAATTTAAAATGGTAAAATTACATATAACAAAACAAGTATCAAACAAGAATTACAGTTATAATATTTATATCTATTTTATCCTTTATCATAATTAAGGAAAATTATAATTATCTATCTATTCTTCAACTTTGTCAAAGATTCCATAAAGATATAGTATTACCTAAGTAAACAGGAAGTATATTGTAAGCAACTTCCAAAAGTCTAGAATTGACAGAGACATCTCACTGCCTGGACAGTCACCCAAAAGTTCTTCCTAGGCATTGGAGCATCCATCTTCAGCCTACAGGCCCATAGTGTCCAGCAGACTTTTCCATGAAGCAGGAAATGTTGAAGACAGTTCCACCTATACTGGCAGTTTGTCAGACATTTTCTTCTGCGTCTTGCAGAATGTCTGGCAGACTCTTTCATGAAGCAGCAACCCCAAAGGATTGTCTTACTTTTAGGCAAGTTCACCAGTCACTTCTCTGCATCCTACACGTCTAGTTCAGCAGTCCAGGCAGAAGCAGTTTCTTTTCCAAATGGCTAGCAAACTCCATAAGGAGCCTCTTTAATGTCCATTTTCCTCTTGAAGTAATTGATGGTGCTAGGAGCAGATGTGTCTCATTGTCATGAAAAGTGTTAAGTTTTTAAACATTTTAAATGCCATATTCTGAAGGTCTCTGAAAGATTTGAAGAATACCTATGTAACTGAAATATAAAACTAACTATACATTACCTTTTTTAAATGAACTACACAATCAAAATACTTTAATCAAGAACAGAAATATACATATAACATAACTGTTCTTAAACTTGTATCAATAAACCAAGATCCATACCAATGCAAATCTCTATAGCACATTCCCCTTTGAATGTAAAGAGCCACTTACAAACAATATTTGGGAATATGGGCACATTTCTGCCCAAACTTCTTCCTGCTGTTTATTGAGAAAAGTAATTCTTTGCAGGGTGTTAAAGGCAACCTTTTAGAGGGTCTTGTTCCATCAACCTGTATTTGTCTGGAAGCAATTCACAGGTTCTCATCTTCTGTAGAAACAAAAGAAGAACCTCTTTTCCTAAGAAACATAGTCTTAGACCCAAATTGGAAGTCATGATACCATTATAACATATATGCTGATTTAGCTTAGTAGCCCATACAATGAAATGTCTCTTGGTACTTAGCTCCTTCACAGTCCAAAAATTCAAAGAAAACACACTAATATACATAATCCAGACTTTCTGTGTTTATTTCTTTACATGACTTGTCTTTACTCTATTACTTTTTAATATTTATTTTGTTTTATTTACTCCTTTAATCTATGATTGTCTGTACTCTGTCTCTTTAAAGACTTTACCATTTTTTCTAAATTATTTCCTTCTTTTCCAACTCTCTATATTTTTTCTTCTCTCTTCCAAGCATACGTACTATCTAGCACTGTGATCCATTTAGAGGTCTTTTATTTCTGAATCTGTCCTATTGTATATCTCTAATTCTTTACTGTCCAGGAGCACTTCTTCTTAAAACCTTAAGCTGTGTCATTGTTAGGAAAAATGGCATTGCTGCTTGCGCCGCCAAGTCCAGCATGATAGAGCTGTTCCATTCATTGCCTGTGAGCAGTGCATACTGCCCCAGTTCCAAGTATGAAGCTGGTCTATATCGAGCCCATAAGCAGTTGTAGAAGTCTGCTCACAAACCACATTTAAATACTCCATCTCCTAAAAGAGCCAGCAGTCATGCTAGCAGCATGGCCCAGAAAGCTGGCCTTTCAAAACAGCATGGCTTTTCTGCTCTCACTGAGTCAGGAAGACCTCTCTTAAAGAGTTGTGGCATGCCATCAGCAAACACCAAGAAGCCATGTTAAACTCTGTATTTCTGTGTCTAGAATTGAGCTCCTTCAGAATTTAAGTGCATTTTAGTTTGCCATGTTGGCACCATTTAGTTGGAGGGAGAGCTGTTTCTTCTTCCTAACTGCCCAGCTAGCTTAGACCCAAAATAATCATACAGAAACTTTATTATTCAAATTACTGCTTGGTCCATTAGTTCTAGCTTTTTATTGGCTAAGTCTTACATCTTACTTTAACTGATTTCTATTAATCTGTGTATCAACATATGGCTATGGCTTACTGGCTGAAGTTTCAGCACATCTGACTATGGTGGTGGCTCCATGGAATCTCTCCCAACTCCACATTCCTCCTCACATGCTATAGGCCAAAACAGTTTTCTTAAATCATTAACCAATAAAATCAACACATAAACAGAAGGACCTCCCACACCAAACACTAAATGTTTAAATTACAGCAAATCCAACCCCTCAACTCTTTACTTCATGACACTTAAAATAGGGATTCTGACTATATAAGGAAAATATTTGATGATGTATACTTCCTTTACAGTTTTGTTACGGAGTTGAACATCTATAAGCAGAAATATGCTGCCTCAACTAAATTATTACTGAATCTCCAACTGGTCACCAGGTAAAATGAATTTGGACTTACTGTAGGCTTAGCTAACTTCATTTTATCATAATAAAATACCAAAACTACACTTTATCTTCTTTTAATTAGTATCACATATCTTGACAGACTGACTTTTTAGCTTACCTAGGTCATAAATATTTAATCTAGGAAAGCTTGAAAGTCAGTCCAGGGATGTAAATTAGAGGGTTTAATTGATTATTAAATCGAAATGGTTGAGATGCATCATTATGTAATTCAGAACCTATGCTGTTTGAATTTCTCCAGGCATATAGTAAACAATAAGAAAGGTCTTTTCTACATATAAATGTAAAATATGTTAGACTGCATGTGTGTGTGTGCATGCAAAGAGCAGTGAATAAGTAATTTATGTAGTCCAGAAAACATAAAAAATAAATGAACTGATCTGGGCAGTGGTGATGCACACCTTTAGTCCCAACACTCAGGAGGCAGAGACAGGTCGATCTCTTTAAGTTCAAGGCCAGCCTGGTCTAGGAAAGCTAGTTCCAGGACAGGCTTCAAGACTACAGAGGAAGCCCTGTCTCAAAAAATATAAATAAATAAAAAATAAATGAACAAACAGACAACAAACAAATAAATAATTAGTACTAGGTGAATAATTTACTGGGTAGAATGTAAACACTTAAGTTTATAGACACACTGAATATTAAAATAGACTCTGCTTTAGTTTGTGTAACAGGAACATAACCAACACATGCTGATGGCAACTATAGATCTATCCTAAAACAACACGTGCTAGTGATGAATATAGGTCTAACCTAAACCAACACATTCTGGTGACTATAGATTTATATAAAATGTCTCAGTAGATCCACAGTCACTAGCATGTGCCCTCACATTCTTCTTATGGTTTTCTACAAATTTGTATTTCAGTCTTACTAACTGTAATTGCTTAAATTTTAACCTAAATAATTATGTTTGCACATTATAATGTTCTAGTATTTGTTTGCCATATGTAATAAACCGACCTGGGTAAGTGACTTAGCCATCAACCTGATTATTTATTAATTCCTTGTGTTGTGAATTTTAAAAGTTTTCTTTGAAATATATCTTGAAATATATAATAAATTCTTATGAGCAATTGGCACTCTGTTATGGTATAAAACGCTAAACATTGTTTCGTTCATTCGCCTCTACCTCGGTGCATCTGTCCACCCCTTTCTTTATTTTTCCCCAAGTTTGATAGACACTGTACCCTTTCAATTTCTTTGAGATTGATATTGTAAGCGTTCACATACACGTGAGAACATTCAGTGTCTCCCTCCTATGTTTCTTCTCTCACTTGATATGATGACATGTATCCTGCAGATTTCAAAAGTGGAATTGAATAATGCACTCTGCATCCAGACTTTATCTTTATCCACTCAGTCTTCAGTGGACATGTCAGCTGATTCCATACCTTATTTATCAAGTTTAAGATAAATATAGGAGTGCAGCTATCTTATTAACTTTTTATTTAAAACATTTTTGTACAATGCATTTTGATAATATTCTTTCCCTTTGTCCAACTTACCTCTCAGATTCAATATACTTTCCTAACTACCTGATGTCATGCTATCCGCATTCTCTTTCTTTCTATCAAAAATACAAAAGCTAAAATTAAAGCAAACAACCCAAAAGTCATAGCTCAAAACAAAACTTTTAATAATAATAAGAACACTAACAAAACTAAAGTCACGCAAACACATAAACAAAACATCTATCCAACTACTTCTGGGCATGAAGTTTGCTTTGAGTGTAGTTGATATAAGCAGTGACACTCAATTGTGGTAAACTGATTTCCCCCTTTCCTTGGTTCAGGTATATCTTTGTGTTCACCTCCCCTTCTCAATGGCAGGATTTTTGTCTGGTTTTATCTGATGTAAGTCTTTTACTTCATAGGTATCAACCCTGTTGTTTTTGGAAGACTCTATGGTTATTGGGGTGGCACATGATGGGAGGATATGCTAAGACAGGCAGAAGCAGGCAGATCATTAGTATAACAANATCATAAATACATAATTTCCCCCTTCCCTTTCCTCCCTCCAAACTTTATTACATACTCTTGTTTGCTCTCATCCAAACTCAGGACCTTTTTTGTTCATTAGATGTTAAATGTATACATATAGAGCTATGCATTTGATAATCATTCTTTTACTTTGAGAGATATACAAAGTAATAGAATTACTGGAGAATGCATTGTCTCTATTTGTAGACCTGTATGTATATGAGTGTTTGTGTATGAGTGTGTATGTGTATATATATACATAAAAACATATATGTGTATTGTGTTTGTCAGTGTGTATAGAATATGTGAATGTTTTGGATATAGTTTTGTAATTGCCCAGCTAATTTGAATACTTGTCAATATTGTAAAATATTCCTGCCATTTAAATACATGGTGGTTTTACTATGTTGATCCTACCCATCCAAGAGCATGGGAGGTCTTTCCATTTTCTGGTGTCCTCTTAATTTTCTTTCTTCAATGCCTTAAAGTTCTTATCAAATAGATCTTTCACTTCCTT
>LOEQ01009371.1:30520-49099 GCA_001685075.1 Bramus lutescens
CAGACCCAAAAAGGTGAATATGGTATGTACTCACTCATTAGTGGATTCTAGCCACAAATAAATGAGAAGCACACATAGGAGAATTTGAGATCCTGTAAGCCAGCTATCATGGTGTCTAAAGCCCCAAACTCTGAAAGATTTTGTCTGTATGTAGAAGTGGTGTCTTACAGAAACACACTAAGAAATGCATGTTCTCATGCCTATACTTGTAAATTTATTTTGTAAGCCAAATTATATGCATAGTTTCATATTTTGATCAATTCATTATTTTTATTATTTTGCTCTTCAGTTTCTTTTATATTCAGGCTGTTAATACTTTGGAGGAAGAACAATTTCCATATTCTTAAACTGTAGGTTATACTATAAGTCTGTTTATTGTCTGTTGTCTGTATATAGACCTTTTTAATTTGTTTGCCAATTTTTTATTTGTTTTTGCTTTTTGATCATATTTTTAAACATGTCTTTTTTGGAAAATTTTCTAAATAATATCCTTTGTATTTTCATGTAAGAACTTTAGATATTGTATTTATGTCTTCTACTAAATTCCAGTTATCTTTTGTATGTGGTGAGATATAGAAAGGCAGTTTCACTTTATGTGTAGAGTACCTCATTCTTGCATATAGACATTTTAGAACCTGAAACATGTAAACTTCTGTTCAATTGTCTATATAACCTTTACCAAATTCCCTATATCTTACAAAAGTGAATGGTAATATATTATACACCATGGTTCATTTGCTCATAATTATTTTTATTTTTTTGCATTTATCATCAGATTTAATAATTTAGTGTTTTATACTATAAAATCTAACAATTTGAAGGTGTATTGAATTCTTTAGATATATTTATGTGGAAATCAGTGACATATAGCAGTATTGATACCCTTGCATAATGCACTACTCTGTGCCAATTTGAGCTGGAAGTAGTAACTTGTATGGTAATATATTTCCCTGTTTTAACTTTTTATCTTTATTCATCTTCTTTTGGGGATATATATATATANTGTGTGTATGTGTGCATGTATATATATATATATGTATATATATGTATTATATATATGTCAAAGAACCTGTTTCATTTTCTACTGGAAAGATATCTGGCCATTTACCCATAATAAAATAAGGGTGCACACTACTCCTTGTTTGTCTACTACGTACCTGAAGAGTGGAACAATCGCATCATTCTAATTGAAGTTTCTAAACTTATTAAGTTGGACTCTACCATTGAACACTTTTATATGTAGAATGCTTGAATGGCCTTTTGAAGGATTATAGTACCAGCTGGATGACAACTTCCAATACTAGTGCAAGGTTTCAAAGAGTTGCATTTATTTTCTGATTAAGAAACCAGTTCATGATTCTTTTCTTCCAAAGTCAGGATTCCAAACTTAATAAGCTAAATAGCAGAAATAGCAATGGTACTATTTGCAACAGACCTTATTGACCAACTAGAATGTTCTGGTGGCTTAGATGCCTTCATTTCAAAGAAAAGAATGCACTTAGAAGAAGACACCACACTAATTACATTGAACTGAAGATATATACTCTCAATCACTTTATACTTCTCTATCAACAAAGTATTGAGATGCCAGTTGACCTGAGTATCTGTGAGATAACTAAACTACTATTCCCCAGAAATATCAAGGAGAATGTGACTAAAGTATGGAACATTCCATAGCATGTGTTTCTCTTAGTATTGCAATCTCTTATAATTAATGTTAGGGATTAAATCTCTTATAATTAAAGTTAGTAATCATTAGTGATTAAGATTTGCATCAGTTCCAGCAAGTAGGAACTATGACTGTTCAGGGAGCTTAGTGAATGTAATGACAGTACACAACAGAAATAAAGAAAGGTAATTATAAAGAGTGATTATGGACTTATGCCCAGTTACAAAAAGAAGTCTATAAATGAAGATTGTAAATGGTCTACAAAAGTTTCTGACAAAGAGCATGTTCAGGTTTATTTGGCTTACACCTCCAGATCACAATCCATCATTGAAAGAAGTATGAGCTAAAACTCAAAGACACATTGGTTCAGAAACAATTGTAAACACTGCTTTCTGATTAATTTATGGACTCATGATTTGTTAGTTTCTTGTAAAACTCAGAGTCACATACTTAGGAATAGTACAGTATACAGGAGACTGGGGCTTCCTATATCAATTAAAAATCAATATATATATATGTATATATATGTGTGTGTGTATAAGAAGTGCATGTGTAAGATATATGCACATTTGAACAATGCACACTACACACACAAATATTCCTACAGCTATGATATATATGTATATATGTATATATATTTATATGATTTAGTAATATATAAATATATATATATTACAGAGTACACATGTGTGTGTTTGTATGTGTATGTGAACATAAAAATGTACCATTCTACTTTCTTGAAGGATATATGCATCTTTGGTAGAGACTTTGACAACAAAGAAATATCTGTACCTTTTTCCTAAAAGTTTAAAACCTAGTCTTAATTTAGCCATTTTTGCTTAGGCATTTGTTTAGACATTTTAAAAAATGTAACTTTTCTAATTCTCCTGCATTTCTAGTTGGTTAATACAATGGCCCTGCTATATAAAAATATCATGTAGAATCTTGAGGGACTAGGGAAGTAGGAGGAGCTCTAGCCAGCACCCTATACAACAGGAATAGAAGCTGTGCTCTATGTTTTACAGAGATACACAGATATTAAGTTGACCTCAAATCCTCACAAAGATATGATACCTGTTTTAACAGCATGCTTGTATATGTCTTTCCCTTTAGAAAATTAAAATCTGTCCACTTTAAAGCAACAACTTCATTGGGGCAATTCTATACTGTGTTAGCATTTGAGAAAATGGTGCCTTATTTGTCCCCATTGTTTCAAATAAACTATCTTTTGTCTGGATATAGGGGTAAGAGTCGCTAGTGCAGGCTTCAGTGACTTTACTCAAGGGTCTACTTTCTATATAGTTCTCCATTTAGCCTTTGATAGGTAGCAGCACCCCGTGTTTAGTTCTGTATCGATTCCTTTGTGCCAGAACTGAAGCCTTGGCTATTAAGAAGGAAAAGGGGTGGGGGATAGGATGAGGTAGAGAATGATAAAACTTTCATCTGCTGAATTAAGATAAGATGAAGCCCAATTTTCTTATCTTGGAAGGTGTCTCCAAAAAAAAAAAAGTAGTTCCAGCAGTAAGTTTTAGTTCAACAAAATGAAAAAAAATCAATATTACATCTAAGTTTGAGAATTGGACAACATGAAGGATTTGAGTCTTTTTCTTAGTGTTAATATAGTAAAGATTTCTCTTGTTTCTGAACCTGTTTTAGACAAAAGATATCCACTCTTAATGTCTTAGTGCATTCTTTACATTGTTTAGCCCAAAATCTATAAAATAAAAATTATCATGGAAATCTTATTAAGTCATTAAAAAGTTTGAAATACCTATGATATATTATTTCAGATATTTTGCAAATTATAAAGTACAGGAAGTATGAAAATATTGCTGAATATTTTGTTATTAAATTTGTAACATGTATGTTTTGAATATTGATCATCTTTTAAAAAATAACTCAACTTTTTGTGAGGGTCTGCTATATGCTGTACACTGACCTAGCAGGTATAACTAAATAAATTTATTTATTATGTATATTTATTTACTAAAATAAACATCAAAGTATTTATTTGTTTATTTAGTTAGTTAGTTAAGTTCATTTTCTCTTAGGTGTTCTTTTGTTAGCCTAATACTAATATTGCTTTAACAGAAATCTACAAGCCCTTTATGTTTATCCATATAATTTTATATTGTTTTCAGAAATTCTCAAGATATTTTATTTCTGTGTCTTAGAAAACTTTATTATTTCATTTTAGTTTCAGATGACATTCCCCAGATACCTAATAACACAGGCTATGTTTTCTGGCAATTTGCTATCTGTTCTTGTATTCTGCTTATTTCTAACCAGATTTTTCATGTTGTAGTTATAAGCTTTTATCAAATATATAATTTGTAATTTTTAATTGGTTAAGCTATCTCATTGTTTGATTTTTCTCAGTAATAAATGTTTTACTAAATAAATGATAGCATCAATATTGTTAATAATTTTCAATGATTTCCCTGTTTGACTCAGGTGTCTATTATAAATTATAGTAAAATATACTATATATAGACAATACTTTCCTCAAGATTACTTTTTAAAAGAGTTTTATTTATTTTTTGTTAATTTCATAATGTTCACTGCATGTACATCACTTCCACCCCTCTCTACAAAACTCCTTATCCTCCATGTTCCTATTTAATGATCTCTTCCTTCAATGTTATTCTTTTAACATATAGACATAGCCTACTGATTCTATTTAGCTTTTCTCATATATGCATGCATCCAGCCCTAATCATTTGTGATTAGATAATTTATGTGGAATTCATCACTGTAGTCTAATATTCTCTCCTCTCATCCCCCACCACTATCTCTCTCTCTCTCTTTCTCATGAGATAGGGGCAGGTAGAATCCTTTGAGTTCAAGGTAAACTAATGTTCTGAGAAAATTCATTATATAAGGTCTTCTGAAAGCAAATAAGTCAAATAATGCTTAAGTGCCATTATTCCCTTGGAAAATAGTTTCTGTTTCTAACCAGAAGCTGACCCATAGGTAGAAACCTTCCTTCTGAAAATGAAACCGTGTACATAACACACATTAGATCCCATATGGGCCTGCCAGGTACTCTAGCACAAGGTAACGCAGAGATTGATTGGTTAATGATTGGAAGTGTGATGAAGGCCTCAGAATTTCATAAGAAATGTCATGTCAATAGCAAAGGTCTAAAGAAAGAGATTTCTATTATATGGCAACAAATCAACGAGATTATAAAGAGATGTCCTACTTGCTCTTTCTATAAACAAACATTCACTATAGGGAGTAACCCAAAGGGTACTCAGAGGAATGAGATATGGCAGATGGATGGGTTCCATTTTACAGAATTTGGAAAAGTTAATATGTACACTGCACTATTGGCACTTATTCAGGGTTTTAATGGGCAACTGCCATGAGCTCAAAAAAGGTTGATTCAGTAATCACACATTTATTAGAAGTTACAGCCATCATGGGTATACCTGAAAAAATAAAGACAGATAATGATCCAGCATTTGTGTCTAACATAATGAAACAGTCTTTTGCTTATTATAATATAAAGCATATTACAGGTATACCAAACAATCCTACAAGTCAGGCAGTTATAGAAAGATCAAATCAATATGATAAACAAACAGAAAGGGGAATACCCCCAGAAATTGATTGCATAATGCTTTATTAACCCTGAATTTTCTTAACGATATTGAGAAATGAACAACAGCATGAGCGAGACATTGGATAATAGAAAATCTTCTGAATTATAACAGCCAGTTTATTTCAAGGATGTGCTGACCTCATAGTGGAAACCAGGAAAAGTGCTACGTTTGGGAAGGCTTTTCACTCTTGTTTACACAGGAGAAAAAATTGTGGATACCATCAAAATTAATAAAATCCAGTTTAATCAAGAGAAACCTCTTGAGAAATAGAAATGACAGCTCAGCCATAGAGGTGATAATCATACAGGTGGTAGGAAAACCTCACAAGGGTTGGGGGAGGGTTCTGTTCTTGTCTTTGCAGGAAAAATACTCACCTTCAAAGAGTCGAGAGACCTCGGACATCTACATGCCTAAAGATGAAAACATAGCTATCCAGAAAAGGTCAACAAACAATGAGAAAACTGACTTATGATGCTGTATAATCTGCATGGTAAAATTTGTTTGTCTGCACTTGGATATATCTCTAAAATATATCTCAAGAAATCAGAGCTGGCTTTGGAGTTCTATTATGGCTCTCCCCTTCTCTAAATCCAAGCATGTTGTTAAAAGAAAAAATCAGAATTTCTGTCTTATGTCAGGAGCTGTCTTGGTATGGAACAGACTGAAGATAGATTAAAGGAAGTATTTTACTTTTCTCCATGCCCATTTTATCTATATCATATATTTTATTGAATATATGTCTATATGAATGATGTTATTCACTAATGTACAGTAGATTTTCCTGCAGTAATCCTTGCAGCTTCCAATAAGAAGATGGGGCCCCACAACAATGACTTTACAAGGCTGATATGATGTCATGATGCTGATAGTGCTGCTATGAGAGTGGTTTTTGGGTACTAGCTGTGGAAATGGTGCAGCTTCTTACAGCATTCTGGCCAGAACTGCAAATAAGAACTTCAAGAAAACCTCAAAGATAAGAAACAAACAAACGAAAGACCCTATCATCTATTTAGAGACCATTTGTAATCATAAAAAAGAGCATTCTTGATGCTAGGCCATGATTTTATGTTTACAGGATCCTATAAAAAATTACACCCCCCCTACAGTTGAAAGCAGCTCTGGGAAACAATGGCCTCTCTCCCAACAAAGTTTGTACTCAGGGTTATGAACACCATTTTGTGGTTGAATATTACTTGTATAGGGTTAGGGGTTGGGCTGGAAATTATGTAGGGTTAGAGATCTCAAAAAAATGAAAAATTAAATGGGATAATAGGTAGATAAGTATGAACTTATACTAATAATAATAATAGTGAGCAATAAAGTGAACACTTTTGAGCTTTATTTATTAACAATTTACATTGGTGTAGATTTTTGTATAATAATACAAGTTCAAATGGTGTTTGTTATATTGAATATGGGTCTATTTCTGTTTACAATATTTGTACATCTATGCAAAATTATTTTGTCAGATTGTATGCTTGCATGTTTCTACCTCTGTTTAAGGCATTTTGTAGATTGATACTATTTTAAGGTATATTTATCATATTGCATTATATATTTCTACCTCAGATCAATACATTTATACAGTGTTTATATTTTGAGGTCATTGTTCTACTTACTGTACAGTTGTTTAAAGATTGTTTAATATTCTGATATTAAATCTTAATCGTTGTTATATAGGTATTAAGTATTATTGGTCAATAGTCATTCATGTTTGTTATACTTTTAGTCAGACTAATTAAGTTCTTTAGATACTTAGAGATTGTATTCTGCATAGATAGGCAACCTTCAACCACTTCAAATATCTGTAGATCATGGCATATAAATAACTTAGGATTCTGTTGACATGAAACATAATTGTTCCAGGCAGCATTAATCTATTCCCAAGAGAGTATTGCATACAAAAGACACTCTACTTGGAGTTTGTCTTCTTGACAAAACTGGTCTTTGGGGATGAAACTGCCCATGGCTCGACCACTGATAAAGTGCACAATGTCCAGACTGGACAAGCAGGATACAAGTAAAAAGATTGCCGAACGTTGCCAAGATAGGGTTAGATGGTTCTGAAGATGTTCTTGCCTCTGAAAATTGTCTGTCAATTACTCTAGGCCTTAGCCAAATGTGGTTTCTCCAACATTGCAAATGAGGCTTTGGGTGATTGTTCAGTCAGCCTGTTGTTTCTGTTATCTACTGCACATTTTGGAAGCTGCTTGATTGCACTTCCTGCCTACTCAAGTAATATTATGTCCCTTCTCAGGCCTTCAATGGGGTTGAAGATTCGGCAGACCTAGAATATTAGTTACTGTCCTCTTATGATTTAGGAATTTGTAATACAAGATTTAGATTCCTTAGGATAGAATGTTTGTTAAAATATTAGTATATGTTCCTTGCTTAATATTGTTTTTGCTGGTTGTAATTTTAACTTTATACTTGATATCTGTTCCTAGTATATATAGTTTTGTATTGGGTTTGTAACTCTCTTATTTAAGCAAAGGGGGAGGAGCTGTGGGAGCTCCTTTGGCCAATAACCTTTAAGAGATCAACCCACTTGGGCATAGTCTTTTATACTATAAATGTAGCTGTAAAGAATGTGCTCACTCTCTGGCTTCTAGCTCTCACTTCTGGCTGCTAGACTCTGTTTATGCAGAGGACTGTAATCTAGGAGAGTCATCTGTGAGTCTCCTCTATATAATCCTTAATTATACATAATTCTGAAATTTGTGGGATTATTTTTTATCTTCTGCCATCAATAGTCCACCAAGATAACAATGAACTTATGTGTGCTTAATGTAATCTGAGAGTTTATACTGCCAAAACATCAGAATTTTAGAGAAAAAAAAATGTAATCTCTTATCAAGTTTATCTAGGAATTCAACTAAAAAACAAACAAAACAAAATGGTATAAAGCAACAACCAAATTAAAAGTCATATTAAATTTAACAACTAAGACCTGCCTCCACAGCAAATAAATATCTATTCTAATATTGATAATATTTGTTAATCCTATTCCAATTTTAAATTAAGAGCAAAATTTTAAGTTTATTTTTATAAACTTTAATATCTTAAAGTTGTAAAAGAATTCAAGTATGAAACAAGTAGCATTTCTTTGTCTTATTTATTTTAGCATTTGAGATCAATTTGTTTATCTGATAGTTTATAGTTCCCAGGTGTTTTAGTGTATATTTTCTAAAAGGTGCATCAGCCCACATTGCCAAAATAGTATTTATTGTAAATGAGATTTGGACTGAAATAGAATACTCATAAATGGGTGGCTTCATGGGCAGTTATAACCAGTTGCAGGGCTATTTTCTCATCGTTCCCAGACAAAAAGATTCCTTATCCATGTAGACCCAAGAGATACTTTCCAGACAGGCAGTTATTTCTAGTGAAAAAATATTCTCTTAGATAACACTTAGGTAACATAGCCAAATATATTTCACAAATTTATGCTAGTATCTTTCAAAGGAAAAATAACCCAACAAACATTTAACATTATAGATATTTATAACCAAATGACCCTTTTTTATCTAATATTTGTAGAGCAACATTGCAACATGAAGTGACTTTAATTTTATAACTATAAAATCCTTACAGATATATATTAATTTTGTCATATATGTATTTATATAATATGTTATTTTTACAGAGTTAGTTTTTTATTGTAGTATAGAAATAGTTTCAGAAAAGAAAAGATCAGCATCCCTCAGACCATGAAAGTATAGTTATACCTTATGTATATAACATACATCGGCACCTACACTGGCAAAATTCTAAGAAATGAAATATTTACTCAACAAAGAAATATTTGTCTAACTCTTACTTTTATAAATATTATTTCATTTGAAGACATTTGTTTGGTGTCAAACACTACCTAAATTAAAATATTTTTTCTTTCATGGCAAAGCAAATGTTTGTTTTTGCTCCAATATAAATGCACAAATGTTCTCACAAATGTTCCATGGGGCAGCTGCTACTAACTCCTTCACAAGTTTTTCTCACCAGAAATTTCTCTCCATTAGTTTCCTCTTTGAAGAAGTTTTCAATATATTTATCAGAAAGCTTACCACCCATTGTTTCAAGTGTATAACATTCATTTTACTTAGTGTTTCTATGTATAAAGTTTATATACATTAATCTTGTTGAGTAATCAGTAAAATTATGGAAGAACAAAATTGAGGAATGAAAATGTAGAGTAGAAAATAAACATGTAGGTGGAGCTAGAAGTGTGTGTCCTGAACATAGCTCAATATGTAGATGGAGTTTGAAATGTGTGTCTTGAAGATATCTTGACATGCAGATGGAGCTGGAAATATGGTGTCCTGAAGATAGCTCAACATATACATGGAGGTAGAAATCTGTGTCCTGAAGAGAGTTCAGTTCTGTGTTCTTGATTGCACAGTTGTCCAGACTATGTGAAATCTTTTACCCCATTATTACTATAAATGAACCTTTAGAAATAATGGAATGTCTATTTCATCTTAACTTAGTGGCTATGGAACATCTTTAATTTTTTGTGCTTTTATTGAGTTATGTATTTTTCTCTACTCCCCTCCCTTCCTATTTCTTCCCCTTCTCCCCACTCCCACGATTCCCACACTCCGACATTACTCAGGAGATCTTGTCTTTTTCTACTTCCCATGTAGATTAGATCCATGTATGTTTCTCTTAGAGTCCTTTTTGTTGTCTAGGCTCTCTGGTATAGTGAATTGTATTTGGTTTTTCTTTGCTTTATTTCTAAAAGCCACTTATGGGTGAATGAATATTATATTTGTCTTTCTGAGTTTGGGGTAGTTCACACAATATATTTTTTAGATTCATCAATTTACCCGCAAATTTCAAGATGTCATTATTTTTTTCTGCTGTGTAATACTCCAATGTGTTAATGTTCCACATCTTTTCTATCAATTTCTTGTTTGAGGGACATTTAGATTATTTACAGGTTCTGTCTATGACAAATAATGCTGCTATAAACATAGTTGAGCACATATCATTGTGGTATGATTGACCATCCTTTGAGTATATACCCAAAGTGGTATTGTTGAATCTTTATATAGATTGTTTCCTAATTTTCTGAGAAATTTCAACACTGATTTCTTAGCAGCAACACTGATTTCCCACATACTCTCCAGCATAAGCTGCCATCAGTGTTCTTAACCTTAGCCATTCTGACAGGTTTTTCAGCGATTTGATATTAATCTTTTGAGAGTTCTCTGTTTATATCTGTACTCCATTTTGTGGATTGGATTATTTGTTCTTGAGATGACTAATTTCTTGAGTTAAATGTGTATTTTGGAGATCAGCCCTCTGTCTGATGTGGGGTTGGTGAGGATTTTTCCTGTTTTGTCTTGTTGACACTGTCCTTTACTTCGCAGAAATTTCTTAGTTTCAGGAGATCCCATTAATTAATCTTTGCTCTTAGTGTCTTTGCTACTAGGGCTATATTTAGGAAGTGGTCTCCTCTGCCAATCTATTCAAGTGTACTTTCCACTTATTCTTCCATGAGTTTCAGTGTGAACGGTTTTATGTTGAAGCCTTTGATCCATTTAGACTTGAGTTTTGTGCATGGCGATAGATATGGATCTATTTGTCTCAGCCATTAAAGGCTAGGCTTACAACCACAACTGTAAGAGTTCTGTTCCTGGCTATGGAATATCTTGACTACAGATTCTGATAGTGGGACATGGATAGGAGACAAGCAGTAACAGCAGCAGAGTTTTACCTTGTTGTAGGCAGGATACAAGGGATACAACATCAAAAACAGCTTATTTTAAACCTACCAACCAAGCCAGAGGGGAAGCATGGGATGGTAAGTGATAGGCAGGGAAGATTAAAGGAAGTGGTAGCCCAAGAGCCTGTGGGCCAAACATCGTGTGTATGGCCTGCTTCTATCCCTGACAATGATCTTCGTGGTAACCTGATTACCATTCTACTCTTTATGTCTCATTAAACTATTTTCAATAATGTCAAAAATAACAATGAAAATCCCCGAAACAGAACCACACAAGACCTTATGAATACTAAAAATGAAGGGGATATATTCTACTTAATTGGTAAACTGTAGTGAGAATAGCAGCACTGAAAATCTTGATCCATCATTTCCTTAGTACTTGGGAATAGAAGTAGCTCTATCAGAGTGTGTTTGTATGTTTCGAAACAACTAGACTTAGCATAATTATTAACAGGTAAAGTGGCTCAATCCATTTCATGAGATAGTTGTACATATTTCAGAACTCCTGTGGGTGAAGGCTATTTCAGTTGTACCAGATTGATACTCAGAAAACACCACAAAAAGCTTACCTCTTCTTCAATTCACAAGGCAGGGCAGGAAGAGGCTTCCACCACCAGCTATGGACACCTCTGCCAGTATTCAGAAATGAGGAAACTCAAGTATTATTTCCAAGACTAATATTTCTGTTTTGACTTTTTCATTTTCACTGGATTCCAATATTCAGAACACTGGTGTTTAAAAACTCGATGGCCTAGTCAAAATCAATCAAAACTTCAAAACTGCCCCTGAAAATGCTAGAGAGAAAACACCACAGAATCCCTGCATGACTTCCACCTGATCTGTCCCTCAGAGGTACACCATCCTGGCCAAAGCAGCAGAATTTGTATTTACAAGATAGAGAGTGTAAAGTCGTCCAGGGATTAGAATTCCAACTTCTAGCCTGAAATAAAGTGGTTTGCCTTGAGTTTATTGACCTTGACTGAAAGAGTTTCCGAGATTCATATGAAACAATCACTTTATAACCTCTACAATTTCAGTCCTATAATTGCTCTTGACATTAAGTGCAAATCTATCAGCTAACGATGTGAATTTAAATTTTGTATTGTTAAGTGAGGCTACCCAGTAATTCCGTCTAAAGATATTCATGAACCACTGTACCATGTTGGTTTAAATGGCTTCTTCTTCAATGACAACAACTTAAATTGATGCTGTTCATTATAGAGCCCTTATTTATTTTAATAAATATTTGACTTGTCAATTATAAGCTGTTTCAAATGTATCAGTCCAATCAAGAAGCACATGAAACTGTAACTATTATTTTTGTCTAAACTCTCCACTAGAATTCATGTGCATTTTCTACTGCAGAAAGCCACACCTGCTCAAAAGGCAGAGAATTAACCAAGGGTTCTCTGTCTCAATTGGCATCTATAAAATGTAACCCCTACACTAAGGTGACCTCACAGAAGAGGACAGAAATATTGTGAAAATTAAATTATTGGGAAGTCTCTTGAAAGAGTATACTCTCTAAAACCAAAAAAGAACAGGAAGTGGAAAAGCTAAGGATGATACTGTTGATCTCAAAGGAATAGGGTTGAATATATTCAAAATATATTGTATGACAATTTCAAAAAATAATACAAATGTTTGTTGTTTAAAACAAGTTTTGTTTACTATTTATTAAAGGGTTGGAATGGATCTTCATAATGAATAATGCTTTCAGTGAGATAGATCTAATTTCATTTAGCAGATATAGTTGATGGGAGCTAGAATTCATATCTAGTTACAAATAAGTATTTTCTAGATTAAATTTAATATCAATTCCCAAACACTAGAAAAGCAAAACATCCTTACTAGAGGTATACAATTTTATAATCTTCTAAAACATCTCTACTTACATATGAAACACATTGAAAAATCTTTTCTTTAATATTTTATCATTTTCCTTTTTAATGGGAATAATTTTAGTCAATTAAACTTGCAAGAAAATCTGGATAAGACTTTCCTATGACTGCCGTAAATGAAAAATATTTGTTAAAGAATGAATAGTTCATACGGATTAATGCTTCTGATGAGAACCAAAATTTCCCCCCTGACTTTTCTACAAACTTTATTAACTGTCCCAATTCTTCTATTTTTCTCAATAGTATTTGCTTCATAATTCACAAAAGACAAATCCCTAAGGTAGTTTTAATAACTAGGTACTTATACGTGGGAATTTTAAAGCACGAAGTTACACTGTAACTCTGTGGAGAAGTAATGAGCATGATCCTGAGAAATAATGTGTACAAAATGCCTACAATAATAGAGTTCTATGTAACATCTAGAACATTGAGGAGAGCTAATTTTATGCCAATAGAATGCAGATCGTTGTTCACCTGTTTAATAGGCTATTAATGAAATAAGTTTCTATATGCATATCTTTCTTATTACTTATACAGAGCATAATTATGTTAATACACCTCCAATATTAGTATAACTATAGCCCACTGTTAAAGTTCATAATATTCAATGTTTATGAACATATGTTTCTCCAGAAAGACATGCAAGGTCTTATAATTAATTTACTTCAAATTGTATATTTATATCAATTTGTATCCTCAATGAGCCAAGTAACTTTGATCAAAACAGAGGTAAAAAAGGACTTCTTTTGTTTAATGTTTTATTAATATTAAATGTCACTAGAGATATTTATAAGATATTAAATATTATTCAAGGATGCACTTGATTCTACAAATATCATGGTGATCATTTTATTTCACACTATTCATTAAAACTTACTGATTTTTATAAAAGGACAGAAACAATGTCTGCAACTATAAATACCAATCAGTAAATGATACCTGTTGCATAAAGATGAGTCAATGTCAAAATTAATATGATTGCAAAGAGATATTATAGTTTGGCCTCAACAAACTTGATTATTTTCTATGAAGAGTTTTGAAAAGCTCATCTAATTTATCTTTGAGCAAACTAAGTGCTATAGTGATATCTATGAAGAAAAACAGAAACATTCTTAATTTGCCTTATCCTGGTAGAGTGAAAACATAGGGGCAAGTCCAGAAAGAAGAGAAAACTGTAAACTGCTTTCTTCGAGCTGACTGTGAAGCACGGAGTAAGTACAGATAGCAAATTATTATAGCTTTGGAGAGGACTGTATGAGCTTTCTTCTCATAAGGATATCAAGTTCTCACTACCCAGTGAGAAGTATTCTAGAAAGTAAACAGTCTGAGCTTTGGAGATGGTTAAATCATAAATATTGGGGAATCTTGTTATAGAAAAATACTAAAGCTTTCAACTAATTCAACCTTCTTAATATTCCTCTCCGTCCCTTTGAAAAGCATTCACTTACAAAGATCTGTTCTATTACCAGAGAAATGATAATGCTAAAGACACTACAATCAGCAACTGAAAAATATGTGTTACTGGATTATAATAGAAAAGAAGTTGATCACCCTAATATTTAGACATACAGTTTCTATATTATCAAAGGGATTTATGATCACAAAGCACCTCTGTCAGAGAGACACTCTCAAAGACATTCTACAGGATATTAAAATGGGTAAGAAAAATAAAGAGATTAGATATGATCTGACAGAATTACAGAGAACAACTAGAAAGAAAAATAAAATCAATAAAGCCAATATTGCAGAGTACAGAGAGTCTTTATAAAGTTCTATAAAACAAAATGAAATTAAACCAAGTGATAAAAAGTTCATGCTAGGAATAAAATGCATATAAAAACACATTATTTTATTCCCTTGAAATGAAAATAAATAATATAACCAAACAGAAAAATTAAAGATTGTGTTACACACACACACACACACCTAGAAAAATAACTACTGATCTAATTCAATGAAGAAACTATATTCCAGAAAATAGAGACATATATAATTCTACAAGAAATTATCTCCATGAAGTTACTAAGTCTCAAATGTAATTTAAATCCTAAATCAAGACAGGAAAATAGTTCACCTATTTGCGCTTTTAATTTTCTTTTTAATATTTCCATCTTTATTTCCACATTATTTCTTTAAACTAGCACACCTGCTGTGGGGTTCACAAATATCAGTTTCCAAGTGGCTACTTCTAATCTGGGGTAGATGTTTCCGGTAACATGCACTAAGTGTCACTAACTGCACAGTAAAAAGCTGGTTATATGAAACAACAGAGCTGATATTGTACTGCTACTGCATGCACTGGTCTTTTTTACTTGAGTAAAAAGGTGATCAAAGTTGTAAATCTAAAATCTAAAGAGTAAAATCTAAAAAAGTGACTCCACAGATTTTTGCAGTTGACAGACCATAAATTGGGCATGTCAGAAAGTAGTTACTGTTTAACAAACGAAAAGTTACCACTTCTCTTACAAAAGGCCCATCGGTTGACGGGGGCTGCTCCTTTGTTCCCGGCCACCCAGACTCAAAATAAAGACATAGAAACTATATTAGTTTCAATACTATTTGGCCAATAGCTTAAGCATATTTCTAGTTAGCTCTTAGATCTTGTATCAACCCATCTCTAGTAATCTGTGCATCACTACAAAGTCCCGGTCTACTGGCAAGGTTCTAGCATCTCTCTTCTACCAGTGGCTACATGGTGTCTCATTGACTCTGCCTTCTTTCTCCCAGCCTTCAGTTTAGTTTTCCTGCCTAGTTAGACTCTGCCCTATCACAGGCCAAAGCAGATTCTTTATTCATTAACTAATAAAAGCAACACATATACAGAAGGACTTCCCACATCACATTTCAGTAATCAAAATTTAATGATACATATATAGTTAAAATTTAATATAAAAATTCTGAATGCTGTGAAGACATATGATCTAGAAAACTGTTATTTACCTATGAAAACAAATGATGGATAATATCAAATATTCAATATTTTTGATTAAACATGGGGTAACTTTGTCAGTTTGCCATGACCATTTTATGATTTTAGTTCCTTATTTTGTTACCATTTTCAATTTCCCCCATTAAAATGTATGTTGATTAAGATGCTGTACTACATGTAAAAAATAAAATAACTCTATTCAAATGACCTCATTAGGTGAGTTTATAATTATGCCGATCTTGTTGTATCTAGAAGACACTGTTTCCTGCAGCATGCACAAAAATCAGACATCTTCAAGCCAAACAGCCACACAACACTGAAAGAGGCAAATAAAGACAGAGACCTCTTCATAACGAAGAAGCCATATGTAATGGATGATCACTGGCAAAGTGAAAATTGGTTTGATTTAATAGAGTGTGGCTGGGTGCATCGATCACACTTGAAGGAAGGTCCCATGCCCAGCAGTGATGCAAAAAGAACTTGATGGGTTCGGCCTCTCCCTGAGCTAGGCCAACAATGGCGGTGGTGAAGACCCTCAACCCTAAAGCCGAAGTGGCCCCTAGAAATAGACACAGAATCTCTTAAAATATTTCAATCACAACAAGTGATTCATTATATATGAATTTTATAATCTGTTTATCCATAAAAGAAGCCATGATTTGGGGTCTATTTAAAAAAAATAGAGAAAAGATACAACTTTTCCCAGAAAATTCTGTAGCATTTAGCAAAATTAAAACCAGTGAATGATTTATTTAAAAAAATTTAGTTCTTCTGTTCTTTCTAGATAATGCTTTCTTTTTCATATACTAGAGCCTAATTATATCAACTGTAATAGATATATGAAACAGAATTATGTAACATATATCAATAGAGTTATTGTTCTTTCTTGTAGCTGTTATTTATAACAGAACAAAATAAAACAATCAGAGAATCAGTTTGCATATAGAAGTCAGAAGACAACTATTCAATCACGGCTCTGTCTTTTCAACATGTGTGTCTCATGGAGGGAAGCTGGGCAAGCACTTCACTCACTGAATGAGATATCCTGCAGACTCTGCTGCTATTTTTAGAGGTAGTTTTCTTTAATTTTCTTTTACTTATGAAGAAAGTAAGGTTGAGAGATGACCTGGCATAGCCAGAGAAAGAGGAAGAAATGCATTCGGCTCGTACGGGAATGAAAACTGTTGCTCTCATTCTTCATGAATTTGCTCCCTTATAAGAAAGGCAAAAATCCAAACATTGTATAAACATTACACTAAAAAAACCCAAGACGCTTAAGTTTCTGAAGTGCAGAGGATGATTTTATGAAAAATTCAAAATTTAGCCAAATTTACCAACATTCTTCAGCTCTTTGCTATTCACCCAAGTAAGTATCTAGGTTATATAATAATATACTACATCACAAAGCTCATCAGAAAAAGCTTATATTTCTTACGATTACTTCTAAACTTTGTTTCAACTTTAATAGTCTGTCCAAGAGTAGTAGCAATTATAGAGTTTATATTTATACTCCTTAGAGAAAAAAATTAAAATTCTAAATCAGACCTATTTCACATAACAAATGCTATATTTCATACTGCCATATGTTTGTTTGATGTTAGTTTGTTTGTTGTTGTTGTTGTTGTTGTTGTTGTTACTAAAGATTTGGCCCAGTTGAAAAACCAGATCTGCCAAAGATTACCCATAGAAGTTAGTATCAGGTTCTTGTTGTGTGGTCTTATGCCTTCAAATGCAGAAAAATCATTACATTTAAATCTTCTTCTAATGTCTTTGTCCTCTGTTGCTCAGCAATGACATCTGTGGAGAACTGAGAGAATTGCTACTTCCTGTAGATCACCATCTGCGGATGACAACTTTATATCCGATGGCCATGAGAAGCAATGTATACAGTGTTGAATTTCAACATATGTCAAATGATTGCTTTCATCTAAAATTTGAAATTTGTTTAACTTGTGTAATATAATGGTAAACTTATTTTTACAGTGAGTGAATACAAAGTACAGTCTGAGAATATTCAACTATTGAAGTAAAAATCATCATACAGATTTTGTGTACAACATAACATCCAGGACACAAAATATTATAAGGTGAATAATAGACACTAACATGAACATGTAGCAATGGTTGATAATTGCAAAGGAAAGCTTTATGTTGCCCATGTTCTTGTCAGATACTAGGACTACAGAGAAATACACATTTTAGAGATATGCAGTGTGTTCAACTAAAAGGAATATGTGATTGAACTATGTGCTGAGCTGTTCTTCGATATCATAGGTGCAAGTATTCCTCTCCCTTAACACTACCCATGTTTCCTAAAGGCTACTCAGCACACATTGTTGACTAGTTGTATGAATAAATACACAAAAGAAGGATATCATGCTATGTTAATTTTAATGTTATGAGAACTCAATTAAACTATACCAAATAGTCATAAAAAAAACCCACAACCATTAAAATGCACTTTTTATTTTCCAAAATCACTATTTTATTTTCCAAAATCACTTTTTTGTTGTTTATATTAAAAAAATTTCCTCCTCCTCCCCTCCTCCCATGTCCGGCCCCCTCCTCCTGCTCCCCTTCCTCCTCCCTCTCCAGTCCAAAGAGCAGTCAGGGTTCCCTTCCCTGTGGAAAGACCAAGATCCTCCCCCTCCATCGAAGTCTAGGACGGTAAGCATCCAAACACACTAGGCTCCACACAGCCAGTACATGAAGTAGAATCAAAACCCAGTTTCATTGTCCTTGGC
>LOEQ01009371.1:50181-63162 GCA_001685075.1 Bramus lutescens
TCTGATGTGGGGTTGGTGAAGATCTTCTCCCAATCAGTAGGTTGCCTTTTTGTCGCAACTATATTTTATTTTATTAATGATTATGAATTCACTTGATGTTTTAAAATCCATTTCTACTTCCGTTAAATTAAGGAGCTCTGGGTTTATTAATTAAGTAAAAAGACTTTTTATGAAATGCCTCATTTATCTATTTGGGATTCTTAGTGCAATTACCCTGCATTAATCATTGACTGTCCTTCATAAATTATCAAATGAATGATTGGATGGATATATGAATAAGTAATTAAACCTGTGAGGATATAACTAAAAAGAAACAGTGTTCAAAGCTGTGGTGTTAGGAATACATTGCCCAATATTGAAGAGAAAAGTAAAAAAAAAAGTTCCATAATACGTGTGCCATATTTATGACGATATTTAGCTTCTTATAATTAGAATTTACACATGAGCACATATTAATTATGAAAATGTGATTAACTTGAATGTGTGCAGTAACCAAAGCTAATTTTCATTTTTTATTTTTCAGAAATTTTTGTTTTCATTATAAAGAATAGAAAAATAATAAAAAAGTTTCCTGCATAATATTTCCACACATTCTGACTGTCATTGGCTACATTTTTATTCATATTAAAAATTCAATCAATTAATGGTCTGGAGAGAAAGCTCAGTGGTTAAGAGCACTGACTGCTTTCTTGGAAGATACAAGTTCAAGTCCTAGCACCCACATAACAGCTAACATTTGCCTGTAATTCTAACTCCACAGCAACTTGCACCCTCATAGATACATATAGGCAAAATACCAATGCACATAAAATAAAAATAACTTTTTAAATTTCAACACTGTTTGGCCAATGGTTCATGCATATTTCTAGCTAGCTGTTGTATCTTGAATTAATCTATTTCTATCAATCTATGTACCACCATGAGACTCTGATCTTTCAGCAAGTTTCTGGTGTTTCCTTCTCTTTTGGCAGCTACATGGAATCTCCCTGACTCTACCTACTCTCTCTATCCCTTCCAGCCTGGCTATATTCTGCCCTGTCATATGCCAAAGAAGCTTTACTCATCAACCAATAAAAGCAACACATTATACAAAAGGACCTCCCAGTTCATCCCTTAACTCCTATAAACTCAGGTCAGCTGTCTCCATGACTTCCCCCATCATGATATCTCTGGCTGGCACATCTTCTCCCTTTCTTCCTCATGACTTTTGGAGCTCAGCACAATTCTTGTCTGTGGATCTCTGCCTCTGCTTCCATCAGTTACTAGACAGAGTATCACATGTTTGTCTTTCTGGGTCTGGATTCACTGAGAATAAACTTTTCTGGTTCCATCCATTTGCCTTCAAATTTCATGAAGTCATCATTTTTAAACGTTTTAATTTTTTAACAGCTGAGTAGTATTCCATTGTGTAAATGTACCACATTTTCCTTATTATTCTTTGGTTGAGGGACACCTAGGCTGTTTCCAGGTTCTGGCTATTATGAATAATGCTGCTATGAACATAGTTGAGCAAGTGTCCTTGTGGTATGATTGCATATCCTTTGGGTATTGCAATAAAATTGGTATTGCTTGTCTTGTGGTAGATTGATTACCAATTTTCTAAAAAATGGCTATACTGATTTCCAAAGTGGCTTACAAGTTTGTTGGTAAGCAGTGGAGGAGTGTTCCCTTTACTCCACATCTTCTCCAACATAAGCTGTCATCACTGTTTTTGATCTTAGTCACTCTGACTAGTATAAGATGGTATCTCAGAGTCATTTTGATTTGCATTTCTCTTTGACTAAGGATTTTGAACAATTCTTTAAGTGTCTTTCAGCCATTTGAGATTATTCTGTTGAGGATTCTCTGTTTAGATCTGGATTTAAACAGAAAGAAAAAAAAGCCAGCCTATAATTCACAATCCCGGAGAACCTAGACAACAAAGAGGACCCTAAGAGTGACATATGTGGAAGACAAGTTCTCCTGAGTAATTTGGGATCATGGTGATCATGGGAGATGGCTGAAGGGGAGGGGAGAGGAAAGGAGGTAAGTGGAGAAAGATATATATCTCAATAAAAACAATTACAAGAAACCAGACAGGTGAGTCAATGGAAGATCCTGACATAAATTGACATACCTATGAATATCTGAATTTGACAAAGAAGCAAATACTATATAACAAATAACCTAATCATCTTCAACAAATAGTGCTGGCATAACTGGATGTTGGCATATAAAAGAGTGCAAATAGATCCATATCTATTTCCCTGCACAAAACTCAAGACAAGATGGATCAGACCTCAACATAAATCCAGTTACACTGAATCTGGTAGAAGAGAAAATTGGAAGTAGCCTTGGACACATTGGCACAGGAGACAACTCTTGAATATAACACCAGTAGCACATACATTGATATAAACAATTAATAAATGGAACTGCCTGAAACTGAAAAGCTTCTATACTGCAAAAGGCACTGTCAATAAGACAAAATGACAGCCTACAGAGTGGGAAAATATCCTCATCAACCCTGCATCTGACAGAGGGTTTATCTCCAAAATATATGAAGAAGTCAAAAAGCTAATTATTAAATAATACAATTTAAAATATTTTTTCAAATCTACTCACAGAAAATAGAAATCATTGGTTCAAAAATAAACAGACAGAAAGATGACCACTATAACAATGACATAAGGATTACTTTAGAGATAATTCTGAACTAATAACCAAGGACTGTGCATCTTAGATGCCAATAGATAGCATAATATGCTTCAGGTCTCACCTAAATTAGTACCATCAAGTGTGGTCAACAAAATTTCAAGTTGGCAAATGTCCCTGCCTTGAATATCACCCAATAACACAGGTTATAGTATGAATAAATCAACACAAAAAGGCATTCACTACAAAGCAAGCATTCAGAAATGAACTAGGAAATGTCTTTGACCTTGAAATCACAAAATAGCCAGGGAAAGTGTTCTGTAAAAAANAAAGAAACAAGTGGCAGCCTTAAACTTCCGAGGGAGAGTGATATTGTTCAGTGTTAGTCCACCGGCCTAAAGTGTGTGTGTGAGGGGCACTGAACTTGCAACAAGGTACACCACAAACAAGAAAAAACACACTTTCCATCAACATCATCATACAGGACTATTAAACCATAAATTACAAAAATAATAGGTAAAGTGTAAAAGAGAGTTCCTGGTCATCGTCAACACTGTCGCTTTTCTCTCTTTTGTTTGCAGCTTGTAACAATTTAGTTAGCCTGGTTATAAACAAACACATAAGTCAATAAAAACAACAGTCGTAAGCTTTTGAACTTTTATTGGGGTCATCTGAAATAAAAGTTTGCATGGAAAAGCCAGATACTTGTATCATTGAATTATTTTTTGTCTTTCTCATCTTAAATTCTTAGTAGGGAATATCTGAGGATGACTTGTGTCATCTTGAATCTTCTAACAATCTCCCTTTCCAAAGATATTTATTAAATAAACTTCTGTTTAGAACACAGGATTTCTGAAGATTCTCTGTCAGCTTACATTTCAGGATAGGCACAGATAGTTTTGGGGCCTAAAAATAATTTGAAAATGGCAGTTCTCGGTGTACTTGGTGGAGTCTTCCTCTGCTGCAGATACTGAGCAAATCAGGGACGTTTATGTCAATAAAGAGAGAAAGAAATGGGGAAGCCTAAGATATGCTTTGGTAGTTCAATATAAGTAAATCGTGTATGTGTGTTTCCTAAATTTGAAGAGAAAAAACACTTTAATGCCCTGTGGCATTCCTGTCAGATTTGATTGAAGTTGCTCAAACAGCTTTAATATTAGGAAATGAAGGACACACATGGGTAGACTCAGTGATTTATAGCAGAAAGACTTCCACTCTCTTGTCTGTTACTCATTCTTGTCCGCATAAAAAGTTTCAGTTAAATGTGCTAAGCAACCTGACAGCAGCAGCGGAAGGGTATAAAACAGCCTGAGTCCTTGCTCACAGTGGACAGTTGACTTTGTGTGTTGAACTGCACCTTTCTAATTCTTAGCTTGAAGACTGTGCCTCTATTCCAATCTTGTTTATGGAATTAAGCACACAAACCAATTATGAGGCATTATTGAATGATGAAATAACCAAGCAATGGTGCCCTAAAGTTTCTGCCTTCTGGCTATAATATGATCACCTTAAGCCAGATGAAAGACACCAACCCAGGTGAAAAGAGTCATGCACAGTTAAAGATCAGGTTCTCGGTGCCATGTGGTCTCCATAGAGATCACAGTCACAGTATTTTGGTGTGCCTCTTGACACCATGAGGTTCATAACTCAGGGCCCATTGTGTAGAGTGATCTCTAGTCCTCTGCAGATAAATCCCACCCACCGGTTTCTGCAGGTGGATGTCAATGGGTGGAAACAAGAAAAATAGTTGCATTCTTCATTTTCTAGGATCAAAGGAAATTTTTCAAAAGCAGATATTTTAATGTCAAAGAATTATGCATTTAAAATGCTTTAGTTGTTACATTTTATTTGACGTTTGAAATGATTCCTATTGTTTCATGACGTCTTTGATAGCAAAATGAGTGAAAGCGAAGTAACTGATAATTTAATTTCCTGAGAGTCCACCACAGGTGTAAGCCACATTCAAGTTAGTGTACTCACCATGAGACAGCGGCATTTGCCCCAAATCACTGTTACACAGGACTCCAAATACAAAGTCAGTGAGTTTCTCAATTCTTCCTATTTGGTGTGTGCAAGCACACACAGACACACACACGCACGCATGCACACACTAATGCACACACACATACACACACATGCATGCACACACATAAGCTCACACACACTCATGCACACACACACTCATGCACACAAGCTTGCACACACACTCGTGCACACACATACACACACATGCATGCATGCACACACATAATCTCACACACACTCATGCATACACACACATTCATGCACGCACGCACACACACACACGCACATTAATGCAGTTCAGCCATGGGCATGCCATGCAGTACATGTGGAAATAAGAAAACAATTTTGTGGAGTTGGTTCTTCAACTTTTATGCGAGATCCAGAGATTGAACACAGGTCACCAGGCTTGTGTGGCAAGAACCCATAACTGCTGAGGCTCTTGCCAGTCCATGCTTAATACAGGCACTAAACACAGAAGAAAATAAAACAGAATGTGAAATTTAGGGTCAGAGTACAGGGAAATCAAAGTATCCAGCTTTGACTGTCCCCCTATGAAGTCAAGAAGAATTTTGTTCCTGGCTCTTAAGTATGATGATTCACAAGAACACAGTCAGGTAAGTGTGTTTCATCTCAGCCACTGGGTTGCCTGGTATAGTATGACTAAAACTCACAGCACAAATCATGTTTCTCCTTCTGGTGTGACAGGCTCCTGCCCTAAATCTCATTATCATTTGGCTAGCCCAAGAAACCCAGTAAGTGGAGTGGAAAAGGTAGCTTCTTGGGGGACAATGTTAAATTCTTTGCCACATCCTCATTTGCATTACAGTTGCCACAAACTACCATAAACTGGGTAGGTACGCCTACAAAAATGCATATTCTTCCAACTCTGGAGAGGAAACTGACATCCAAGATTAAAGAGAAAAAGTATCTTTCCTTCCTCTTTTCTCACTTGCCTATGTACCCTTTCACAGAACCCTTTCTTTGCAGTGGTACACCAGTAACTTGTCTGCATACTTTAATCTCTCTCTGTACTTTTAATAAAGACAATGCTGAAGTTAGATTTTAATCTGAAACTTCTTTAACAATCTTATTTTAACTTGATCATCTATTAAGAAGTCTCAAAATAATCTTACAATCTGGAATACTAAAAGCTGTAAATTAAGGATAGGAATTAGCAAAGGCATAATTCACCCCACAGGATTGCCTGTGGTTTTGTTTTGTTTTCTTAGTTTTGGAGAATGTTGTTCTTGTATAAAGTTTTTCCTTACTTTTTGAGAAAGACCTTAAAGTTACATGGGATGGGGAGGGGATTTGGAAGAGCTTTGAGGTGGGGAGAATATGATCAAAATATATTTAGATTTTTTAAAATAAGAAAAAGTATAAAATGTGGTTTGTTTCTTTCTTTTTTTTCAATAATCTGTTCAAACAGATGTCTATAATCTTGGTTTTAATCTTACAGGTTTCAGTCTCCCGCAGACCTACCTGTGGTTCAGTGAAGAAGATGGCTGACGTTTAATTAGCTTTTCTAATCTGATGCCAAGGCAAACTAAATTATGCTTAAAAGAAAAGATAGCTTTTATCAAAACAAATAATCATGTCAGCCATTATTTAACCCTCCACACTGAGCCAAGATAAACCTCTTATAACTTTCTAGAAATGTTTTTGGCACGTTAATCCTGAAGCTTTGGGCAGCTACAGTGGTGTTCACATGTGTTCAGTGAAGTTGCCAGATATACTGAGGAGAAAATATTCCAACGGTAAATTTGATATTGGCGTATGTATTTCCCCTGAGTCCCCAAAGTGTGTAGTTTCAAAAGACAACATGCCTAAGTGATTTAAGGTTGTTTTGCATGGAGTCTTAGAATGAAGGCAGAAAGATGAACTGCAGTTTTTGATGAACTGCCTTTATAAACAAAAGCACCAATTTAAATATCAAGCATTTAATTATCAAGTGGACATTCTGTCTTCTGACTACCCGTTTTAAGTCAATAAACATGCATACATTTCTGACATTTTGGTGGCTAAAATTAAACAAAATGATATTTCTTTCCTTCCAAATAGCTTGAGAAACACCTGTGTACTTCTTAACACTCTGTTCTACTTAAGACTTTGTTTCAGAATATTCTGTCTTTTCCTCCCATCTCTAATCACAGGTTGTGACGGTTAGTGCTAATTGTCAATGGGACAAAGCCTAGAAGAAGCCTCTATGAGAGAGGCTTTTGAGGATGCCTGTGGTTATTTTATAACATTAGGTGTTGTGTTATCACTATAGTTGGTACTGCCTACTAGTCAATGAATACTACACTGTGTAACAGTATAGAACACAGACTGAGTACAAGCATTGTGTGTTCAATGATGTCTTTTTATGGTTGCAGATATATGTGAATAGCCACTTCCATCTCCTAACTTAACTTCCCTGAACCCTAACCTGGAGCAGTGAGCTGAATTGGACATTTTTCCCATGAAGTTTTTCTTGTTAGGTAGGTATTTTATCAGAGCAGCTAGAATAGGAACTAAGATTCTAGTCAATGGTATTTCATTAATCAGGTACAGCATTGTCAATGTCTTAATGTTACTCAGAAAGATCAAGAATAATTCTAACCTTGTTAATATCTTTAACATGTTTCTCTGCTTGAATGATAGGTAATATGAAATATGACAATTATCAGAACTCAATACTTGTAAAAATTGCAACTCTGTTATTCACATGTTCTTATACTTAAATTCATATGAATTGAAAATCCTGCTGCATTGTTCAGTATGTGTAATTCATGCAATAAATCTCTTGTAATAATTGAAATTTGGGATTTTGTGTAGTAATGACTGCTTCTTG
The DNA here is from genome assembly GCA_001685075.1 of Bramus lutescens. Classification (NCBI taxonomy): domain Eukaryota; kingdom Metazoa; phylum Chordata; class Mammalia; order Rodentia; family Cricetidae; genus Bramus; species Bramus lutescens. Next base: position 57,674 of record LOEQ01009371.1, read on the forward strand.
CTGACTCACTAGTCAGTATTTCGATCATACTTGTCCTGGGGTATTTTACTTGATATTTTTAAGGTTTTTAGCTTTCCTGTGGTGAGTCTCTGAATGGCGGAGGCACTCTCTTTGTTCTCTTTAGTTAACCCTTCTAGCATTAAAAAAAAAATTCTTTCACAAATTTATAGATCAGTTACATTTCAACGTTCTTGTTTCCTAGCCTTTTGGGCACAAAATTTGTTTGACAAAAGAGTTCTAAGTAAAGAGGGATTTGTTCTGGCTAGAAGTTTAAAATTGCCGGCCAACGTTCTGGAACATTAGCCAACCTATGGTATCAAATCCACAGTCAGTAAGCAAAAAACAGTGAAAGTGTGTGTTCAGGCTGCTTTCTCCTTTCTATTTAGTCCAAGTTCTTGGACCCTGGCTTGTGATCCTTACCCCTTGAGTGACTGTTCCATTTCAATTAATTAATTAATCTAGATAATCTTCTACAGGCAAACCAGAGACTTATTCTCCATGGTGATTCAAAAGCTCATCAGGTCTAGAATGAAGATTAACCATCACAATCATCTGTAGTACAATGTTACTGAGTATTCAATAAGACAATTTTATAACGTTGCTCGAAAACTGGGCTAATACCTATCATAATTTGTATTTGTTCTGAAATTTAAGCAGCACTCATACTAAATACATAGCCCAGAAAACTGGCTAAATATTTTGAAAACACCAGTAAGTAAAGACAATTCAGTAAGTAAAAGTCACCATAAAACAGCCTCTGCGGAGTCAAGGGAGACATAGAAATAAGGAAATTCTAAAAATGCCAACAAAAATTAAACAGGTTGTGAGAGATCTGACTAAAAATGACCCCCATAGACTCATATGGAATGTCATTATTGGAAGTATGGCCTTGCTGGAGGATGTGTGCCACGGAGGGTGGGCTCTGTCTGAGGTTTCAGAAGCTGATGCCAGGCCTAGTTTCTGACGGTTTCTTCCTTTTGCCTACAGATCCAGATCAGACTTCTCAGGTACCTCTTCAACACCATCACTGCCTGAATGCTGCACTGTTTGCCACTATGACAATAATGGATAAACCTTGGAATTGCAAGCCAGCCCTTTTTAAATGTTGTTCTTTATAATAGATGCTGTGGTCTTGATGTCTCTTCACAGCAGTAGAAACCTTAATTAAGACAACTAGAAGGACATTGAAATCTAATCCAACTGAGCATCAGCATTTTAAATGTGAGTGGCTGGGCATAAAGGAAGAGGCTGTAGGTTGAATATAGAGATCACGGATGCTTCCTAAAAGAACCCCACCTTTATAAGACTTAGGTTAAAAAATACGAAGAGAGAGAAATGGTTTTCCGAAAGTCAGCTTATTTTTCACAAGGACTCAAAAGGAAAATCAAGTGGAGAAAGGCAAGACTCTTCAATTACGTTTTTATAAGGAATTATTAATCTGAAGGCATATAACGCTTTTCAGAGGATTACCTCAGAATCAATCAAAGACCACTTTTCTTAGCTTTGTTTCCTAGCCCTATGATAAAATATTCTGACAATAATAAACTTGTCAGAGAGAGAGTTTTTTTAAATCATATTTTAAGGGTACATTCCATTATGGCAGGGGAGAAAAGCTGTCAGGAATTTGGAGCCGCTGGTCCTATCTCATCTCCAACGAGTAAGAGACAGCAATGTAGGTTTGCTATTTCTCAGCTCCCGTTTTTCCCTCTTCTACTCAAGGTTCCCAGACAGAGGATGATGTCACCCATGGTGGGCAATCCTCCAACATCAATTAAAGCAATCACGATAATCCCCAACAGGTATGTTTAGAGGCCTCTCCTTGGGGTGCTTCAAGATTCTATCAAGTTCTTGACTAACAATAACCATCATGGAGCAAATGGCCAGTGATCAACCCTGAACACATGCATATACAAACAAAGCTAAATGGATTCAATAAGTTATGTGTGCCTGTGTATATACATACTTAGGGTATACATATAAAAAGAATAATCAAAGCATTTGAGGAGCCTTAGGAGAAGATAGAAAGGGAGAGAGAGAGAGAGAGAGAGAGAGAGAGAGAGGTTTAGGAGTGGTATGGTACAGTTCTCATATATGAAGTTCTCAAAATTAGAATTCTTTAAAACTAACAATGGTAATTAATAATGATAATGATGATGATGATGATGATAATAATAATTTCTTAAGATACTGGGGAGAAATTAAAATTTGTTCATTCATTTTTTTCTTTATGTGTGTTCACATCTGTTAAGTTCCTCTAGAAACCTTTCAAGATAATCTATTACAATTTTATCTCCAGAATTTTTATTTGAATCTTTGTTTACAGTTTCTATATATTTGGTAATAATCTCTATTTGGAAAACACTTTTATGTCTTTCTTTAGTAACTTGACATGAATATAGACATACCTGGGGGAAAAAAAAATCTCAATTGAGTGATTGCCTTCCTCAAAATGGCCTGTGGGCCTATCTCTTGGGCACTATTTTGATTTCTCATTCACATAGGAGGACCCTAGGATGGTTCCTAGACAAGTGGGCGTCAGCTGTACAAAATAATGTAGCTAAAAAAAGATGAGGAGCAAGCCAGCAAGCCAGTAAGTAACATTTCTCGCGGTCTCTGTTTCAAGTTCTTGCCTTGGCTTTCTCCAGTAAACAGACAACAACCTGTAAATTGAGACAAACCCATTTATCTCAAAGCTGATTTTAGTCACATCTCACCAGAGTAACAGAGAAGAAAGTAAGACCAGTTCCTCAACTACATTCAGATAATCATACAAACTTTTCCTAGTATGTCTAATGTCAGAACTTCCTTAGAGACAAGTTTCTGCCAATTTCATAAACTGATCTTGTAAACGATAAATATATCTCCATTTCTATGGACTTGTATATTTCAGTGTTTCATAGTATATTGAAACAAATATTTTAATGTGTTAACTATATAACAATGAGATATTTACACTTTCCTGGGGTTTGATTTTCCTGTGAAAGTCATTCTTTTGTCCATTGGCTTTTCTAAAATATTTTGCCACATGTAACCCTTAAAATCTTGATTCTATTGTCTACTCACAATATTCCCTCAAATTCCAAAATTTAGTATTTACGCATGTATAATTCTATGGTTATGAAACCCTGGTCTGATTCTGCTGATTTAATAATTGATTCATTGGATGGGCATCTCTTTGGGGCTCTATTATCACCACCTTCAATGAGGTGTCTTTATTACTTTCTTTTCCTTTCTTAGACTTTATTACTTCTTGTATGTGACTGGAAGACTCTATCTACCTAGTCCCAGAAAGGGATTTTTCCCAGCAACTCTGAGATACTTAACAGGAATGTGGGAACAGTATATATTGCTCTTTATTACAGAAAAATCTACCTTTATAAACAAGAGGGGTGCAGTCTAGCACCACCAGTATAAACTCATTTAAAATTATGCTTCATCACTGTGTTTATAAAATGAGTTATTTTAGGAGCAACAAAAGTATATGTAGTATGAACTGAACAGCTAGGTTGCTACAAGAGTGATTCAGTTCCACTAGAGTCCCCCAAAGATAATGAGCATGATGTATACATAATGTATTTCAATGCCATTCCAAAGAAAACTTTCTGAGAATTGAAAGCAGTCCCAATCTGGGTAGCGCCAGGCAGAAGGCAGCCCACGGCACACTCAGAGGCTTGTGTCTTTCTGTCACTAGTTTCTTACTTGCTGTTTTGGTTTCATTAGCTGTTGAGTATTTTTGATTGAAGCTTATACTCTCTACATCATCACAGTTAACACTATTTAATATCAGCTGTTCTGTTCACATGTTTTTTAAATGATTCTTGAAGGTGACCCAATATATGACCCTCAGTGTCCTCACTGCGTCATATACTTCTGTATGACAAAACATCAGAACTACCATAGCTTTTATTTAAAATATTGGATATTAGAAGCATTTAAGAGGGATGTTTAACATTGATTTATTTTATATCTGTCACTTTTGTTTAGCTCTACTAGCATGAAATCATTCAGTTTAAAAATTACAGTCATGTTTTTTGCCTTCTCTGAATTTGGAAAGGAGCAGACAGAAGTGCAACAGAAATTCATTATGCTGCTATCTATGTGCATAAACAATAGTTCTAACAGTATGAATAAAAATTCTGTGATATTTATATCTGGATTTATAAATGTGGAGCTTCCAAAGAGAGATCACAGATTCACAATTTTAAAAAGTATCTCCAGGCCAATTATCTAAGGATATGATGTGTGTCTGTATGAACCAATCAAGAAATTAATAACTCTATCAATCACTCTATATTGAGTGCTTGGCTATGAAGGTAGATTAAAGCTGCAGCTTTATTGACTGATGAGGAGCAACGCAAGATAAATATGGTGGGTGATATTTATGTCATAAAGCTGGCTGAACATACAAAGTTATGTTTGCTTATATTCTACAGAAAGAGCTGCACACGTCAGATGCAAGAGGAAATATTTTCCATTTTATTGTCAAACATGCAATATTCTTAATAATCCATGTTGTTTCTTAAAATGCACCACACTATCGTTTCTGAAGTATACATTTATACATATTAAACTTTATCAGTATATTTCTAAAGATTTCTTTAAAAAATCATTGTAACAATCAGGATTCTCACTATTCTTGTTTTGTATTTCAATTTTAAGAAACTTGAGTAAGATAGCTGGAAGTTTGAAATGGGTATCAATAGTGTAGAGATTGATTAACAAAAATCCTAGGAAGTTGTTTGAAAGAACAGAATAAAATGACTCTTCCACTGAAACAAAGATGACCAATTGGCTTTCCATAGATTTCAACAGAACTCTGAGCATCCATCAATTTCAGCTTAACCTCATCCTCAAATCCTTCGGTTGTATATGTTGAATACAGGAAAACTAAAGTGAAACCAGAGACTTCATGAAAATCAACCTTGCAATAACAGCACAAAGCTTGTGTTCACAAAACTTTTTCTTGGTAGCTTTCCCGGAAATCACACATCACATGCTTGGTTATTTCTATTTTCTTTTGCATTGAGTAAGCAAAATCCTGCTGTTTACTGCTCTAACAGTGGTAGGATCTGGAAGAAAAGAGCCTAAAAATGAGGCAGGCTGGTCCGATGCAGTAGCCACCTTTATTCAGAGCATCAGACAGTTTATTCTCTGAGACGTAAGAAGGGTCACCAGTGTAATTTGTACAAATCATGAACGCAGGCTGCATATGCGTGTTTTGCCATAGAGGTGTATGAATGCCAACAGCTGATGGGAGGTCACTCCTATGGATACGCATGGCAGAAACATGAAAACATATTGCAAGAAAAATTCAGTTTTGAAGAAACTGAGGTTACAACACTCCTGTCCTTTTTTTCTTGGAGTTTTCTTACAAGCACTGAGAATTCTCACATGACTCCATACTTTTACAAATATATAGTGGGTTCCTCTACCCACTCCCGCATGGCTAGCTTTACACCCAAAATAACAACACACAAATTGTATTCATT
>LOEQ01009371.1:63190-75478 GCA_001685075.1 Bramus lutescens
TCTTTATTAATTAACCAATGAAAGCAACAGATAGATAGAAGACCCTCCTACATCCAAAGGACAATAGCATAGAAAAGTAATTTATAGATAAGAAGGGAGCAGGGGAGTAGAAGGATGATAAAAAAGGATGTGGGAGAATAATTAGAATGTTATATACACATGTCAAGCAACAAGTTTAATTAATAAAAATTATCTTCATTTTTCACATTTAAAATGGTGATGTATTTGGGACTGAATATAATAATACAATAGGTAATAATGATCCATAATCCTTTTCCTCAGATGACTATTCAGTTTTCCTGGAACTAATATACAAATCTTTATTTTTTTTAAGTTTCTGATATCAAAGTAGCCATATATCAGATTTATAAAATCCAATAAATAATATCTCTTCTTAGCCCACTTTCTCTGTATCTGTGCTGATCTTAAATACCAGTTGGAATTCTGTGTGTCCTGCAACGTTGAAAATGAAGTGCCTCCTGTCTGATTCTCTCTCTCTCTCTCTCTCTCTCTCTCTCTGTCTCTGTCTCTCTGTGTCTCTCTGTCTCTGTCTCTGTCTCTGTCTCTAACTCCTCTCTCCCACATACACCTCCCTCACCATGTGTGTTTGTTTGGACACAGGCCTTGTACATAATGAGCATGCACTTAATACTCCATTGAACAACATTCTCAAATATTGGAAATACTGTTGTCTTTTTATTTTTGAAGTGAGTCTTAAATTAGTCCATCAAGTCATTTATATATGCAAATTGGGAGAGTCAGCTTGGGAAGAATTAGTGTCTTTGGATGTATTGATAGCTATGCTAGCTATTTTATTTTTGATGTTTAAGAATTTCATGATCATATTTCTACACATGACAATTTTACATTTTTGAAGTTTGATAAGTTTTATAAAAAAAATTGTTTAATTACAAATTAACCCTTATGAAGTTAATAAAATTCAGTCCTGGGAACTGTTATGTTGATTGCTACTCTAAATAGTATCCTTGCTGCATGAATATATATTTTTCAAATATAAGCAGCCCATTATGGCAGTACTATCTGTAAGCTCCAAAACTGTGAATTCAGCAAATTTAAACTGGGTACATTTGAAAACAAATTGTGCCTTTGGTGATCATGTATAGACTATTTTGTTTTCTGTTTTTTTCCCTAAATAGTACAATAAGTAGATATTTTATTCTTTGGAATTACATACGCTTCTTTCAAACAAAAAGAACAAAAACAGACAAACTTAACAAAAGAGTGTATGTCTAACTTCAAGTAAATTTTATATGAAAAAAGTGAGATGATATATTAGAGAATATTGGGTAAAAATCATCATTTGGTATAGTCTTTAATTTGTACCATCTATGTGGGCTTTGTGTCTCAATGTTTCAATTGGAATTTTAAAGAGTAAGGACACTGTTATATAGTTCTCAACTCACTTCCATCTCTCTGTCTAGAATGTTTTGGAATAATTTGTTTGCCAAATGTTTTAAAATACCAGAAGATGCACTGAGGCTCTGAGAGTGTTTAAAACAACAAAATAAATATATTGTGTGTAAATGTTTTAAAGTATATATAGATAAATTACAAATAAATAAATAATTTGCAACAGAGTCTCACTGTGTATCTCTGGTATTAGTGCTCTTTAGTTGACAGGTTCTTGGGGAAGATGTGTTAGGTTTTTTTCTTTATGGATGTGATTCTTGATTCTACCACAGGCAAGTTGATGCCCCATACCTATGAGTATATACCGAGCATAAGTTTGACTCAAAGTGTTATTTTTAAAACCAAAATAGCATGAAGTTGAAAGAATAGGAGGGTTATATCTAGTAGAATTTAGGGGGATAAGTTAGCTGGTTTGAATATTATGAAAATATATGAAATTCTTAAAATTAAGTTAACTTTTATATTGAAAGAAAATATGTGCAAGTTTGTCTAAGATGCTGATAAGATGGGAATAATTGTGTGTGGATTTGGACTCATAGGTCTCATAAATATTATGAACAACAAAACACCTATTAGCCATTTTTGAAAACTTATAGAGTATGATTTGGGAGGAATTGATAATATAAAAAGAAAATGACTTATTTTAAAATTTTTTTCTAAGTTGTTTGAATTTTTATTTCTCTTTATTCTTCTCTCCTACATTCAGCCTCTCCTCCCTCCAATCCTTGAAGCCCCTTCCCCAGATCCACTGCCCGTCCTTTGTCCTTTTCCCTTAATAAAAGAGATGATTCCAGTGATACCAACTAAACTCAGCATAACAAGATGCGATAAGACTAGAACAAAGCTTCATATTAAGTCTGGACCTGGAAATCCATGCCTACTAACTCCTCCTACTCCTTACTAGTTCCTTCCTGAGATTCCTTTCTTTCTATTTTGTTGTGTCATTCATTTGGTTTAATCCAGCCCACCCGTGTGACATTTGTATAGGAAGAATTCATGGATCCTGGTGGAATCACCAGCAGATACATAATTAAAGGAACTGACTCCCCATTTTCCTGTATCTGCCCACATGAAATAGTGTAGCAGTGAGTCATGAAGTTTTATAAATACCTCCTTCATCCATGCATTGTTACTGATATATCGAGAAAAAGGTTGAATTTTAAGATGTTTCATTTGATATAAAAATATCTACATAATAAAATATAATTTATTGCAGAATTGATAACAATAATTTGAATCTAAATTTGCAAAGAGCACAAAATATTTCTGGAAATATACTTCAATATCTTAATATGCATATACAACTATTCCAAACATGTAATTAAGAGCAAAAAAAACTGTTTATAAACAAAGGAGACATATATAATGTAGAGAAAATTAATGGATTTAATTTTCCTCAAGACATTTGAGTTCCTGCAATAAACAAGCATTGTGTGCTATATGGAGACATATATAAATTTATTGGGATATTCTCAAATACCAGATTGAGAATCTTTGTTAAGAGATTTTATAACATTGAAAATTCTAACCAATAAATTGAAAGACAAATGCTTTAGGAAAAGTCAGATAATCTTCTGATACCTTCTTGAATTATAGTAAGTCTGAAAATTTGTCCAGGGAATTCAAGTAAGTTTTCTAAAAGTTTTGGGGAATTTTGTCTGTCATGTTGTACTTAACTTTAGGTCCTGAAATTCGTTCCTTATCCTTAGTAATACCCTATAGATATCCTAGTTTTCTTGTTACTCTTGAAAAAAAAAAGGGTTCTAAGGCCAGGTGTTGGTGGTGCACGCCTTTAATCACAGCACTTGGGAGGTAGAGACAGGCAGATCTCTGTGAGCTCAAAGCCAGCCTGGTCTGCAAGAGTTCCTTTCAGGACAGGCTCCAAAGCTACAGAGAAATCCTGTCTCGAAAAACCATAAAAAACAAAACAAACAAACAAAGAAAAAACCCTGTTCTATTAATAAAAACACCTTCAAATTACTAACAGATGCACAAAAGTTGCTTAAGTTCAATTTGTTTTAATTTTACTTATCTTTCTGTCATGATTTGGATGAGGCGGCCCTTCATAGACAGGCATTTGAACACTTGGTTCCCAATTGTGGAAACTGTTTCAGAGTTTTAGGAGGCAAGGGATTGTTGGAGGAAGCGTGTCACTGCAGGAGGGCTTTGAGGGTTTAAAGACATCCATTTTGAGTTTACTTTCTCTGCTTTCTGCTTGCCGCTCAACATCTGATCCCTCAGTGTTCAAGCCTTTGCTCAAACATTAAAAACTAATCCTCTGTAAATAAACAAAAAAAAATTCTTCTATAAGTTTGCTTGGCAGAATGTTTTGTCACTGCAATTGAAAACATATATTTTCAAAAGACAGTAAACGCTTTATGAACCTGGGGAAGTTTTCTTCTAACACTGTGAAAATGAAAACCCAATGACTATGATTTCGTTGTCCTCTTAATACAAAGAAAGTGCTAAATATGTATTCATATTCCATCAAACATGTTATCTATTTGCAGAGTATTATACAGTGTTACATACAGCTTGTTCCTATGTTTCTAACAATATTTCAAAACCAAGAGCATCAGTTTAGACTATGTTTTCATAACTCTTAGATGCTTCAACATTTATATTAAAGGTAAAATGTGCTGTATTTGAATTACTATATATCAACTTAACTAATCATATAAGAATATAGTCCAAAAAATCTTTAGACAATATTTATACTAGTATATGTTCTCACCACAATGGAATGAGAAAACTTTTGAGGAAAGTAATCTTCTATCATCTCCTCTGGATTATATGTAAAGCATTGTTGAAAATTTCAGTTAGTTCTCTTATTTTTACATATATTTTGGCATGAATATTCTGTAAATGTCCCACATAACCATGTTTAGAATTTAGTTAGCCTTATTCTTAAATTTTACCTCTGATTCTTATTTCTAATCTATAAGTATTCTAATTGCCTGTGTGCATGTTTGTGTGTTATTCAAAATTATACAATGAAAATCAATCTCTTTCTCTCTCTCTTTCTCTCTCTTCTCTCTCTCTAAATGAACAAATACTAGATGATATAGAAATTAACAATGAATGACTCTGCCTGAGAATCATCACAGATTTTGTATATTATATTTTGCATGTTTTTCAAGAAACATCTTCTTGTGAAAACATGCCATTTTTCAACAGTCATGGAGTGATTTAAGATGTCCTTTTTTATATGCATTGCTTTTATCGGCCAATGAATGATGCTGTTCTGATCAATGACTTAGCAAAGAAAAATCAGGCAAGGGAACTGAACAGATCTATATTTAGAGAGAGCAGGCAGGGTCAATAAGACACTATGTAGCTGCTGAAGAAGAAAGAAGTCCGAACTTACTGGTATGCCACAGTCTCATGGAGATAGATGAATAGAAATGGGCTAGAAATATGTCTGAGCTATTGTCCAAGCTGTGCTGTAATTACTATAGTTTCTGTGTGATTATTCAGGTCTGGGCAACTGGGAAATGAAGGAGCAGTCTTTGCTAATAGATGGAGCCAACACGGGACAAGAATTTCCACATAAGACCTAAAAAACTTAAGAAAAAAAGAGGGCTTCTACACCTGCAAAAATGGAAGTTAACTGAAGCTTTTTGGAAGCCACATGTTTTTAGATAGGTTCTGGTTGCTGGTGGCAAGAAGAGGCACCGCTCCTTTAAAAGGTTTCCTGACTCAGCTTTAGCAGCAAAAACTGATGGCTTCTTCAAAGAAAGGCTTCTAGGTTCATGCTGGCAGCACAAACTCTGGCTCTTTTGGGAGGTCTTGCCCTTAAATGGGGTTTGTAAGCAGTTTACTACGAGTTGCTTTATGGCAATGTAGACTAGCGGCATCCTTGGTGCTGGGGCAGTGAACATGACACACAGAGGGACTGAGCATTCCAATGCTATGTTGAACTGGGCAGAGGAAACAGACAGGGCCACGCAGTTGGTCCTAGCCACACCTACTTAGCATTTGAAGAAGCACTCCTGGTCAGAAAATACAGATATGCAATAAGGGTACATAGAGACAGAAATAAACCTCTGAATGGGTCATAGTGAGTTTAAAAAGTGTGTGTAGGCTTAGGAGAGAGAGGAAAAAGAGTATAGAAAGTTATAAAAAGAAGTAAAAATTTAAAAAATGAAACAAAGTCTTTAAAGAGAAAGTAAAAATAATATAAAAAAAAGTTCATACAGTCATAGACTAAAGGGGAAAAGAGAAATAAGCCATGTAAAGATGGAATATATGCAGAAAGACTGGATTATGTATATTATTGAGTTTATTTTGAATTCTTTGACTACAGAAAGATATTTGATTCTGGGGGTTGATAAGCTAAACAAACATAAAGGTATTTTGACTTCAAAATTTGAGTTGAAGGATATATTGCTTTGGAAAGAAATTGTGATAACAACACTGAGGAAATAGAAAGAATCTTTAGATCATGCTACAAAAATCTGTACTGCATAAAAATGGAAAATGTGAAAGAAATGGACAATTTTCTGGATAGGTACCATATACCAAAATTAAATTAAGACCAGGTAGACAATTAAATGGACCAAACCCCGCAAGGAAATAGAAGCTGTCATCAAGAGCCTCCCAATCAAGAAAGAGAAAAAAGAAAAAAGGAAAAAAAATAAAACAACAACAACAAAAATCCCAAGGCCCGATTGTTTATCACAAAATTGTACCAAAAGTCCAATGAAGATCTAATACCCATGCTCCTCAAATTGTTCCACATTATATCAACAAAAAGAACATTGCCAAATTCTTTCTATGAGGGTATAGTTACCCTGATATGTCACCCACATAAAGACTCAACCAAGAAAGATAATTACATAACAATCTCCCTCATGAACATTGATACAAAAATACCCATTAAAATACTGGCAAATCAAATCCAAGTACACATCAAAAAATAATTCACCATGATCAAGTTGGCTTTATTCCAGTGATTCAGTGATGGTTCAAAATATGAAAATCTATCAATGTAACCCACTATATAAATGAGCTGAAAGAAAAAAACATATGATCATCTCATTGGATGTTGAAAAAGCATTTGACAAAATCCAATACCCTTCCATGATAAAGGTCTTGGAGAGATCAGGGATACATATCTAAACATAATAAAAGCAATACACAGCAAGCCAACAGTCAACAACAATCCAATGGAGAGAAATTGATAATATTGGGCTAAACTTAATTTGACTCAGAGATGTTGAACTCCATTTCTGCAACCCTGGGGACATTGATGTTAAATTTGCTTGGAGCCTACTGTTGTCAGAGAAACTGTAAAAACCTAAAGTCAACATCTGAAACTAAAGTCCCTGGTATAAGTCCTCCTTGAGGAATCCCCAGTTTCTCAACCCCCATTGTGCTCAAAGTGCGCTCTGCAAGTACACAATCTCAGCTTGTTAGGATGGAGTCTGTTTTGCTTCACCACCTCATTTTCCTTAGGGACATAGAAACTATTATTTAAAAAAAATAAAAAAAAACAAGAATCCTTTAAAGAATGACAGGATACCTGCTGCTTGTTTGTTTAAACTAGCCTTGAATATATCCTATAGAAGAATACTTCATGACTTGGAATTTGTTCGTAATGCATGTTAGCTGAAAATAGCATCCGATGAATTTTTAGATTCCCAATTTCAAAAATGAAATATTTGAAAATATGAACAGATATATCAAAAATTAACTTTAGAAAGGGAGGAAGAAAAAGTTGAACATGATGCAGGAAATAAAATTAACAACGCTTTCTTATCATGTACTAATTTCATGAAAGTGTTTTTTTCAAGAAGTAAATTATATTGATATATATTAAGAACAAAATGATTTTATTGTTGTTAAGACAATGGGAGATTTTCCCAGTCACCTCTTCTCCTCTTTATACATGGGAAAAGGTGTCATTCCAGAAGACAATGACTTGCTCACAATGTGGGAAGAAATTAGAATCTGATCTCTTTTTCATATTGAAGGCTGACTTCACTAGATCACAATGGCCTTCATTGTTCATCAGATTTGTGTAACCATGACAAAGTACATTGTGATGATATTCAACAGAGAAGGCTAGTTTTGACTCATCTCAATGAAGAATTTTGTACATGGCCACTAAGTGTTCACATTGCTTTGACCCTTAGGCAATGCAGAGTATAAAGTGAACATGAGCTAGAACAATTACCACATCTCATCATTGAAGAAAGAATCTAATATTAAGATATAGTAATTGCCTTAAGGGGCACACTTCATGGTTTAAAGACCTCCTTATTGTTGCAAACTTTGAAAATGCCCACTCACTCAAAAACTATTAGTTAAAAATATGCAAAGTACTTTAAGAAATAGACATAGGCAAGAAGGTTCTTAGAAGGACTCCAGTAATTTAGGAAATAAAACCAAAACTTTGTAAAGGTGATTTCATGGCATTCAAAAGCTTCTGTATAACAAAGAAAATAATGAAATGAAGAGACAGCATATATAACTAGATAAAAATCCCTACTAGCTATATTTAAGTTAAAGAGTTAGTGCCTTGACTATATAAAGAATTCAAGAAACTAAATGAAGAAAATAAAATTAACCACTCAGTAATAGTTGCCAAAAGATGAAGTTCAAAAATCCAGTAAACAGGAAGATATTTTCCATATATCTTTAGCCATTAGGAAAAAGGAAAAAGAAACTACGAATGATAGTAACTTATCCGTGTCAGGAGGACTATTCATTTGTGGGGACTATATTTGTGTAGGTATATAAATTCACATATATGTATATAAATCCATGTGCATAGGGTTAGCTGAAGGAGATTCAGAAAGGGGAAGGCATAGAGAAGTGGTTATTGTGAAAGTACAAATTATCTGTGTATTAAAATATTTTTTGGTTGTATAAGACACTATGTAGCATAAATATATGATAATTACAAAGCTTCTACCACCTTGTAATAATGCTACATTGTGCTTTATACATACATTTTGATGAATATTAGCCTGCAAATGTTGTGGAATATTTTTACACTATGGGAAGGTATATTGCTTTGGTTGGTATAATAAAAAGCTACACGAATGATAAACATTCAAAGGGAAAGATGTGTTACATTGATTTGAGTATTATCTAATATGTATTGAACAATCACATTTGAACTATTTGGTGTGCATGGGTTTTATATATGTTAAAATAATAAATATATAAAATAGTCTAACAATACTTAGAATTTATTATCCTTTCTCTTAGAATACTCAAGAGTGGCAGTCACATTGAACTTGCAGTCCATTTCAGGAAAAAATACTCTTACTTGAAAAAAATATATTAGTACTTGGTGTAGGAGGGTCTTCTTTCTCTGAATTCCTTTCATTGGTTGAATAAAGAAAACTCCCTTGGCCTCTGATAGGGCAGCCCTTAGATGGGCGGAGAATACAGAACAGAATTCTGGGAGGAAGAAGGCAGTGTGGCAGACGCCATGGCTCTTCTCCCCAAGACGGTCGCTGGTTAGACTCATGCAGGTAAGCCGCAGTCAAGTGGCAATACACATTAATGGAGATGGGTTAAACTAATATGTGAGAGTTAGCCAATAAGAGGTTAGAACTAATGGGCCAGGCAGTAATCTAATTAAAACAATTTCTGTGTGGTTATTTTGGGTATAAACTAGCTGGGTGGCGGGGACACAGCCCGCCGCTCCTTTTTACAAGTACTTCAATTCTCTATCTCCTGCTTGGAAGGACTTGAGACATCATTTTTTAGCCTAAAAGCTTTTTGACTCAGGAACATGTCCACATGTATTATAGCTTGGCTCGATACTCCCTGGAATACAGTACAGGAAGCATATCTGATTGCCACTGTCAGTTGGGAATTGGTTCTGTGAGTGACCTGTTAGTAGTAGAAAAATGTGTGTACACATTCACTGCCTTCAGGGAAATTCTCAGGGAGACTTACTTGGTGCTCAGAGTGTTTCGTCAATACATAGGTCTCATGGCCCTCAAGAGCTGAGCGTGCCAGGAAGGCTGTAAAAACAGTTACATGTAAAATACAGCAAAATCTTTAGGCAGATTTCGTTTCTTTCCAAGTAAGCCTCATGAAAAAGAAACCTGGAGCATAAAACCTCCCATCTTAATTCACTTAACCCAGATTGTAAGCAACAAAATTTAACATTAGAATCAAAATTAATATTAATATTTATCTTTTAATTATGAGATTTTATTGGGCTTTCAGATTTTCATACATGTATAAATACATTTTTATTGTACTTTTGAACTCCTTCCATATCTATTCTTTACTTAACAACTTCAGATCCTTCTAGGAATAAAAACAAAACAGAATTTTAGTGTCTTCTGATAGTCATACTCGACTGTGTGTGTGTGTCTTCACTGGAATGTTGTTGACCTAGCAGACTGATGTGTTTACACTGAATATTCATTCTCTAGGAGCTATTAACTGTTGATAGTTCCTCAGCCAGTATTTAGAGATCACGAGAGTCCCCCATCACTTTTAGTATTTTGAATGACGTGATTCTGTACATGTATTTTATAGACAATCACAGCTATTGTGAATTTTTGAGTATCTTCTTTCTGTCAAATCCCATGAGCTCTGGAAAGAGAATTATTCTCTATATAGGATGAATCCAGTTAAGTGTGTGTGTGTTTGTGTGTGTGTGTGTGTGTAAAATGTGTCCATATTTTATAAAATAAGTTTTATTGAGGATGTTGAAAAAGTCATTTATTAGAATTAGAACTGAAAATATTGTTGAATACAATTATATTTTACTATACTAGGCCGTGAACTACTTTCAGGACAGAATGATTCTCACCCAGCTGTCTACCATTGGAACTTAGCATGATGTTTGGCACACAAAACATTTAAGTTAGCTTTTGTAAATAGATGATTAAATATTTGACATACAGAATCCATAATAATATAAAAATCTTACAATTGCTTCTTATACACCTGTAGTATTGGAGGTATACAAACTTTAGCCCCTTTTAAATTTTCTTTCATTTTTTTCTAAGCTAAGGATTAGGCTTCTCAATATTTTTGCACCTGGTTTTTACTCACCAAAAGCAATCACAAAACAATAGCTCTTTATTATTTATTTGAATGTCATTGCTCTTTGTAGAATTCTTTTCATTTAGTCTTGCATTTATTTTACCCTTTGGCTACTACTGCCTTACATATTAATTCAGGAGCATAGCTGTTGTTTTAATCAATACAGTAACCTTTTTATACATCAAAAGGTATGAGACTTTCCTGAAAATGCTGAATGTTTCTATTCATGTTAATACTGAGCAGTGCCTATTCCGAAGTCCTCCACTCAATATTCTAGTGGTGGCAATGTAGGGGAAAGAGAAGAGCTTCATCCAACTTATGGAGCGTGTCATAAAATTACCAGAAATCATTTTAACAAAAAATATTCTCAGGACAGCTATTTGATCCATTGAAATAATAATAATTCAAAGGCAATATTCTCAGCAGAGGAAAATCTTATTTCAATAGATCACTGTATAAAATAAAGTGAATAAAAGGTAATGAATATACTTTGTCCAGAGATTAAGAAATATACTTTGAAGAAGTAATTGATCTGTTTGTCCTTTGCATCATGGTAAATCAGTATTTTTCCTTCTTTCCCCATTTTGTATTGGAGCTTATAAGCATATGGGAAATAACTTTGGGCAAATTCAAAAAAAAAAGAAAAGAAATATACTTTTTCAGTCAGCTGCACCAGCCTCTTAAGACACCAAGAGATTGCAAACATTATATTTAGGGAACTTACATTTCAGTTCTTACTTTAATTTCCCACACCATCAAAGGATATTATGAAAGGAATGAGTTGAGCCACAGCCTTTTTTTTCTCATTTTCAAAATTCAGTTTAAACATTAAATGCAGTTGGTAAAGGCTGAAGATTTTTTTATTATTCATCTATGAAAAAAACATAGCCAACTAAATGTATGTGAGTCTAAGAAACACAGTCTGATTTCTTTTGTTGGAAAAGGGGAGTCAAAGTGGCAAATTAAGATCAGTTTGTATTTGAGAAAGCGGCAGCGTTTAAAGAGTGGGAAAATGCTACTCAGCTTCACTATAATTTGTAGACAGTAGCAACAGGCTATATTACTTGCTTGAGATTTCGTTCTTCAAAACCAAAAGCATTCTAGAAGAGCTGAATAGATTAGAGTGGACAAATAAAGCCATTCTTTTATGACTGGGACAATACAAATGAATGGAAAATAAATTTGCTGCAGGGCACAATTTCTCTCCCAACCACTTCTTTCCAAAGAGCTTATTGATTTAATAGAGCTATGTTAAAAGTCATTTTAAAAACCACATAAAAATGAGAGACTACAATGGCCTTTTGTTTTGGTGGTTGTTGTAGTTAATCCTTCGTCGTATGATAGTAGCTTCTTTAGTCAACTGATTTCAGTTATTACATAGTAGTGTTTTGTAAGAAGTACCTAAATTAAGGCAAAAGGTCATTTCCAAGCCTCAGTTAAGTAAACAAGTACGTAATTAATTGCCCCATAATTCAAAGCAATCAATGTCCCAATATTGTTTTATTTAACTCTAGACAGGAAAAAAATGACACCACAGGAATAAGTTGACAAAAGAGGTGGAGAATATGATTTTAATGGTAAGTATGAAATAAAATAATAAACTGGTAGTTTATATTTTTTGATCAGTTTATTTAAATGCAGACAGATCTATAAGCTTGGAAATAATTATGACAGTCTAACCTGTGTTCTATCTGCTATCTTTTATGTCCCAGATTCTTTGATATATGTGGCTGTAAAAACAATGAGGACAAAGTTTTTCTTTTTTATTATTTTTTATTATTTTCCATTCAAAAATTTATACTTCCTCCCCTCCTCCCATTCCCCTCCAGCTCC
>LOEQ01009372.1:0-12431 GCA_001685075.1 Bramus lutescens
TTATAGTAGAATTGCATTGTTTACTTATTTGCATGATTATATTTATACACACATGCATAAATATGTATGCACATATCTGTATACACATAGGTAGCATTGTGATTCTTATTTTCCTTTCTCAAACTTGAACATCTTGCGAGATATCCTTTAAAAGAAACTCCTCTTGCTCTCTCCCCGTCTCTGTATATATTGCAACATTACTCTATTTTAATATGTGACTTCAAAAGTATCAAAGCTTTTATTTCAAAGAAATGAGCAGAGTGAGCACTATTGTCACTCAAAGCGGAAACAAACAAGTGACAATAAAGATCAGGCAGGGCTGGAGAGATGTCACAGTGGTTAAGAGCACTTGTTCTTGCAGAGGATCAAGGATGGATTCCAAGCAACCACATTGTTACACACAACCGTATGTAACTCTAGTTCCAAGGGTTTTTATGCTTCTTTTTGACTTCCATCAGCATCCAGCATGCATACAAGTTTATAGACATACATCCATGCAAAGCACCCATACACATAAAATACATAAATCTAAAAAGAAATTTTAAAAGAGTTAAAGAGATTTAGAAATATCAAAGGGGATCTAGGTACTGTAATCTGGACCTGATTTTAAAACCACTATTTTGAAAATCATTCAAAGTTGAATTTAACTAGTTTATAGTCCAAATTTACCTATCTTGAAGGATTTAAACTCTGAGAAGTGCAAATTTTTTTCTACAAATTTATTCTATAACTTTATGCATGGCATTGTTTAAAACATATATCAAGTCACATGAAGAAAATTTAATTCTCTTAAAATATTTAAGAAATCATAGATGTAGGTTATAATAAGGGAAAACAAAAAAATAGGAAGGGAACTTTAGGGGAACAGGGGAAGCAAAGTTAATACACAGAAGTGGGGAAGAGGAACAAATAAATATTAACTTAAGTTACACCACTTGATCTAATAAAGGCCCTCCAGAAAATTCATAGACTAACGATACCCAGTACTAGACATGACAAATATCCTTTGAAATGGTCAGTCAAGTAGTACAAGTTACTCCAAAAACCATATAGGCTATTGCTGTTGCCCATGGATGACTCTCAGAGATTGAAGGTAAGCCTCAATTGCTGAGTAAACTACAGACTTTGGTCTCAGGACTCAGGTAATGAGAATTGGTNTTATAGTAGAATTGCATTGTTTACTTATTTGCATGATTATATTTATACACACATGCATAAATATGTATGCACATATCTGTATACACATAGGTAGCATTGTGATTCTTATTTTCCTTTCTCAAACTTGAACATCTTGCGAGATATCCTTTAAAAGAAACTCCTCTTGCTCTCTCCCCGTCTCTGTATATATTGCAACATTACTCTATTTTAATATGTGACTTCAAAAGTATCAAAGCTTTTATTTCAAAGAAATGAGCAGAGTGAGCACTATTGTCACTCAAAGCGGAAACAAACAAGTGACAATAAAGATCAGGCAGGGCTGGAGAGATGTCACAGTGGTTAAGAGCACTTGTTCTTGCAGAGGATCAAGGATGGATTCCAAGCAACCACATTGTTACACACAACCGTATGTAACTCTAGTTCCAAGGGTTTTTATGCTTCTTTTTGACTTCCATCAGCATCCAGCATGCATACAAGTTTATAGACATACATCCATGCAAAGCACCCATACACATAAAATACATAAATCTAAAAAGAAATTTTAAAAGAGTTAAAGAGATTTAGAAATATCAAAGGGGATCTAGGTACTGTAATCTGGACCTGATTTTAAAACCACTATTTTGAAAATCATTCAAAGTTGAATTTAACTAGTTTATAGTCCAAATTTACCTATCTTGAAGGATTTAAACTCTGAGAAGTGCAAATTTTTTTCTACAAATTTATTCTATAACTTTATGCATGGCATTGTTTAAAACATATATCAAGTCACATGAAGAAAATTTAATTCTCTTAAAATATTTAAGAAATCATAGATGTAGGTTATAATAAGGGAAAACAAAAAAATAGGAAGGGAACTTTAGGGGAACAGGGGAAGCAAAGTTAATACACAGAAGTGGGGAAGAGGAACAAATAAATATTAACTTAAGTTACACCACTTGATCTAATAAAGGCCCTCCAGAAAATTCATAGACTAACGATACCCAGTACTAGACATGACAAATATCCTTTGAAATGGTCAGTCAAGTAGTACAAGTTACTTCAAAAACCATATAGCCTATTGCTGTTGCCCATGGATGACTCTCAGAGATTGAAGGTAAGCCTCTATTGCTGAGTAAACTACAGACTTTGGTCTCAGGACTCAGGTAATGAGAATTGGTTCTAAATTTACAGCTTTCCCGCCCTATAGTCTAGCTAAAGACTAGCTTACATCGTAACAGAAAGAACTCTGCAAAGACCAACACCTACGAACCCCACAAAAGGGGAGCATAACAAGATAGCCATAAAAGTGCAATAGTTAGTCACATATTGGTGGCAATCAACAACTTTTTAAGGTGACTTGAGGCCCACTTAACTAGAAGGAAATCATGCATCATACTGGAAACCTAGTTAGTTCCCTGGGGTTAGTGAGGTCATGGATCTTATGGAAAATTCTGCTAAAATCACTTTTGTAGATCAGCGTAATTTTAACTATGCTCACAATACTGCCCAGTGTCCCAGCTGTTACTGTTTCTGGCAAAATGTAAACTGCACTATATCTGTCTACATGCCACCATGCTCCGCACTATGATGATAAATGACTGAACTTCTGAAACTATAAGCAAGTCACCTCAATTAAGTGTTTTCTTTATAAGAATTCCTGTAGTCATGGTGTCTCTTTACAGCAATAGAAACACTAAGGCAGAACTTTTGATAGCATATTGATGGGGTTCATAGTGTATATTGATATTCAACCCATATACATGTAATATCTTTGTGATGTGTTAGTGAGCTCAACCAAATAACTTTTCTCCAGAATTTATTTTCTTAAATGATTTCAGCCTGGGGATTTGCATGGGGAACCTCTTGCAACATTGAAGGGCATATGTGATTGGTCATTCTGAATGGTGTGGGGAGGAATGTATTAACACCAGACAATGGTGATTATAGTAGGATGCTTCTCCCCCATCCACCTGCTCCCAAATAATCACTCAGGGTCTTGTATTAATTACAAATTCTTGGCCAATTGCTCATGTTTGTTGTTTTCTAAGTCTTCCGTTTAAATTAACCCATATTTCTATTTATACTTTGGCACATAGTGGTACCTTTATTAGCACAGCACATTCATCTCCTGCTCCCTCTGCATCTGGCTGGAACTCCTCTCTCTACCCTTGTTTTTCCTATCATCATTAGTTTGGTAACCCTGCCTATACCTCCTGCCTGGCTACTGGCCAACCAGTATTTAATTAAACCAATTCAAGTGATAGATCTTTACAGTATACAAGAGAGTTAATCCACAGTAGGCGATTTACTCAATTTGCTCCTTGTTTGTTGGCAGGATCAGTAATTATACTGAGGAATGTACTTAGCCGAGACTAGTATCACATTAGAATTTCCCATTTGTCTTCTATTCCTGTGCAGTCTGAGGTTGTTGGAGATCCTTCCAGGTCTCATCTTTTCTTCTAAAGCTATTTATCTATCTTGGCTCTATTGGTTCTTGTTCTCTCATACTTTACATATACTTTTCCCTTATTTTGGTTAATCTTCATTGTTAACTTGACTGGATTAAAATCACTTTGAAGACACATCACATCTCTGAAAAGATCTATGAGGATGTATCAAGAACAGTTGAATGGAAGAAGGAGTATGCATGACTGGGATACAAGAATGGACCAATAGGAGAAAGTCAGTTGAACAGCATTGTCTTAGTTAGGGTTTCTACTGCTGTGAAGAGAAACTATGAACACAGAAACTCTTATAAAGGAAACATTTAATTGGGGCTAGCTTAGAGTTTCAGAGGTTAATTCTATTATTGTCATGGTAGATGGCAAATAAGCAGCAATGGTGCTGGAGAAGGAGCTGAGAATTCTACATCTTCATCTGTAGGCAGCAGAAACAACTGTGTCAGCCTGAGCATAGATTAAGAAAAGGAGACCCCAAAATGCATTCCCACATTGGCAAACTTCCTCCTACAAAGCCATACCTACTATAACAAGGTCACACCTCCTAATAGTATCACTCCTTTGGGAGGCTATTTCCCTTCAAACCACTGCATTCAACTACTTAGCTCCCAAAGATCTGTAGCAATAAAATAATACAAAAATGCATTCAGTCCAACTTCATTTAGTCTTTAACAATCTCAAGCTTATTAAGTCTAAAGTTCAAAATTCTCTCTATGATCCATGCTATCTCTTAACTGCAATCCCCTATAAAATCAAAATCAAAAAAAAGATCACATGTTTCCCATATAATGGCACAGTATATACAATACATAGAGGAAGGATAGTGAGGAAATAATAGATCAAAGCAATGCCAAAAACTATCTGAGCAAACTCTAAGCTTTGTATCTCCATGCCTGATGATAAACTGCTCTTCAGATTTCCAACTCCTTTCATCTCTGTTGAGTGCAACACACTTCACTGTCTTTGGATGTTCTCATTCTCTGTTAGCAGTTTTCCTTGACAAGTATCCCATGACTCTGGCATCTCAACATCTTGAGGAACCTAAGGCAATCCAGGCTTCAACTTCACAGTGTCATGCAATGTCCTCTCTTGGCCTCTATTCAGGAACACGTCTGACACATGTCTGGTATCAGCCACTTTTTATTAATCATAGAGGAAGATTCCAATAGCCCTTTTCATCTATGCTTGCCTCTAAAGCCAGAACCATGTGTCCCAAGCTGCCAATTTCTGCTGCTTGCTATGTTTGGAAAATGACTCCTTGTTGACAATATTTTCACTAGCTTTCTGTTTTTTATAGTTTCCTTTACTGCCTAAAATTGACTGCTGAAACTGCATCTGTAGACCAGGCTAACCCCAAATTCAGGAGTGCTCTGCATTTGTCTCTGCCTCTGGAGTGCTGGCATTAAAGGTATACACCACCACACCAGGCTCTAAGCTTTTCTTTAATTCCTGTTCACAAGCTAAAAATTTATCTGGGTGAGATCTTGCCCTAAGGTCATCACTCCCTTTATTCCACATCTTAATCTGATTATCTCCTTTGAACACGGGATTTAGCTCCACCCACTTCCTAGTACTTCTTTTCTCCTCAAAATCTATTCATTCAGCTTTCTCCTTTTCACTATAGATTTTCATTAGAGTTGCCACTACAAAGCGTACAACACAGTCTATGCTAGGCTTTTGAGATTTCCTCTGTCAATGGAATTATTCAAATCTCTTCCCTGTAGCCTCAGGCACAGTCTTGAGCCAAGGGTAAAAAAAGCAGCAAAATTTTTAACCAAAATATCATCAGGAAGATTTCTAGCAAATATATTAACACTCTTATTCTTTGAAACCTCTCTAGCCAGGCCCGCACAGTTCAAATCATCCTCAGTTCAACTGTCTTCCGTGTTCCTATTAGGATAGCGCATTAAACGGAGCTTTCGTAACCCAAACTCTGAAAGTCCAAATTCCTCCAAATAAAAGCATAGACAGGCCTAGCACAGCAATACCACAGTCCCTGGTACCAACTTTTGTCTTTGCTAGGGTTTCAATTTCGGTGAGGAGACACCATGACCACAACTCTTAAAATGGAAAATATTCACTGGAACTAGATTAGACTTTCATAGGTTTCAATGGCCCATGGCAGGCAGGCTGAAATCGTGCTGGAAGAGTTGAGAGTTCAACATCTTGATCCAAAGGCATTCATTAGAAATGACTGGACATCACCCTAAGCATAGATTAAGCAGCAAAACCTCAAAGCCCACCATCACAATAACTCACCTCCTCCAAGAAGGCTACACCTACTCTAAGAAAGTCACACCTCTCATTGGTGCTACTCCCTTTGGGGGTCATTTTCTTTCCAACAATTACAAGCATCATCTGTCATTCTTTCCTTCCTGACGGCAGATGTCGTGTCGCTAATAACCTTACTCCCCTACTGTCAGATCATCCCCACCATGGAAAACTTTCCCTCAAACTCAGTGAAAATCCACCCTCCTTCAGTTGCCTTTGTAGATATTTTGTCCACAGGACTGAGAAAAGTAATAAAAATGACAATTAATATAATTTGCATTTAATTCATAAATGTCTGAGTAACTGGACCAATCCATTATCTTTTCTTTTCCATCATAATTATTGCTGTTGATTCAAAACATATAACTGACTGCATTTGGGTCAAATTATTCATATGCTACCTACCATCAAACTATGGCAGTTGAAAAACACTTTTAGTTACAATTTGAGTAAAAGCTAAATCTAAGACTTTTACTTATTCTTCAGCACATTATGGCTCCCATCATTCCACACTACTTTGTGACAGTCAGCTTCCTCCATTGCTTAATGGAATGTCCATTGGTTAAATTACACAACTGGCAGCTACTCATCACTATTTACTGGCTAGATTTATTAAAGAGAATTCTCCTAGTTTCAGCACAAACAGGTCCTTATGTCTCTTCTTCCTGAAGTTTGAGTTCTTTCTTCTTTATTTAGTCTTCTTTCTTACTAGTGATCCTTAAAAAATTTAAACTTCTTAAAGGCCATCACAGTTTTTTTTTAAATCTTCATTTAATCTTCTCTGTCAGATAGTAGGCACATAGCCCAGGCTTCATAAATACTGGGTGAGTTAATGAATAAAAAGCAATCTGTTGACCTTAATTTATTAATCTACAATATAAAGGAATGGTAAAGATAATTTATACTAATCCTTCTAACACCAATAAAAGTTAACTTGAATTAAATAATTTGATGAATTCATATTTCATTTCAATCAATTATCCAAATTATCTTATTTACTCCATAATTAATTAATGCATCTGTTGGGTTAGTGGGGTGGGTTATGGAAAATATTATCTAAGGTCAAATCAATGTCTAAATTATTTGTATCAAAAGTTAAATAGTTCAAAGCACATTTTATCTCTAACATTTTTCATTTCATATTCTTTATACTGGCAGTTTTGAAACTAAAGTGCTGAATCACTATTTTCAGTCTCTTTGACACAAGAAACAAGTTTTTTTTAAATAAAACAGGTTTGAGAATACACACTTACAAGATATCAGAGTAACTTTTGCTGAGTAAAGAATTATAAATATTTTCTATCAAAAATAACGTTTCTTGTTACTCAAGGAATCCACACCTAGAGTGTAACCTTCAGTTAAGCTGCTTTACTGAAAATGAGCAAATTAAAAGTTTCAAACAGGGTAGCTTTCACGGAATGATTTTCTGTTTAGAAAGAATCCATTAACTGCAGTGTCAGAAGTTATGACTTTGCAGTATCCAGAACAAAATCGATCTTTGGGATTTTTTTCATGTTCTAATTGTTTCACCAAATGGGAATGCTTCCTCAAGAGGATAGATGGACATCATAATGTTACTTGATGTAGATTTGAGAAGTACCTGACTTTCAAACCTTCCTAAGAGAGTTCTGATGATCTATATTCCCTATACAATGTTAGGATCTGCTGTTTCTTTTTTGTGTAACACAGTATTTCTCTTAAAATGCTATTGCTCCATACAACCATATTCATTGCAACTTCACAAATATACCATACCTGAAAACAACTCCATTAATATCCCTTTATCATCTCTACCACGGTGTTTGGTTACTGATGAAATCCATCTACAACCTATGTATTATAAAATGTGTTTTTGCTCGTGTGCATCATGGGGAACGTGTTTTCTTCAAAACCCACATGTTAGTTACCTATAGGCAGAGACTGCTCATTTGTTTCTTGGCCACTCATACCCAAAATATTCACTCAGAAGATATATAAATTAAAACACTGCTTGGCCTATTAGCCCATGCATATTGCTAGCTCACGCTTACATATTAAATCAACCCATCTCTTTTAATCTCTGCATACCCGCAAGTTCGAGGCCTACCAGCAAGGTTTCAGCGTCTGTATGTTTTCACATCTGTCTCCTCCAGGCTACATGGCATCTAATTGATCTCCCAGCATTCAGTTTAGATTTCCCGCATAGCTCTATTCTGCTAAGCCATTGGCCAAAACAGCTTTATTCATTAACCAATAAAAGCAGCACATATACAAAATGACTTCCCACACCAATAAGCCACTTAAAATATATTCCTTTCTTATAGTCAGAAAATTATTTATATTGGCTCCAGTTCATTATAACTCTGTAATAATCCTTCAGTGGTTAGGTCATATATGATGTTCATCTTCTAGGAAATTTCAGGAGACTGAAGTCTAAGCTTCTTTCCTAGCCCCACAAAATCAGAATTTGACCCCTAGGAATCTGTGGTAAATGACCTCTCTAAAATCAATTATGATGCTGCTATAAGTTTAAGAAACATCAAAATAGAGGATACTAGTGGAAGAAGAAGGGGAAATAAAAATAATCAGCTATATTTAAAAGCAAGCCTCCTTCAATCAATGAAGAATAATTATACTGAAATATCTATATTAATTCTCCAGTGGTACAAATATACAGGTTAAATGCAAAGTTGTGACATAATTTATGTATTCAGATTTTCATTCTGGTTTATGACTCCATGAACTGGAATAATCTAGTCTTTCCTTTAATAGATACATCTTGTGGATTTTCCATTAAACCATTACTTTAAAAAAAAAGAAAAGAAAATTGGGTCTCTATAAATCTTTTTCTAAGTGAAATAATTGAAAGTAGAATTGTACTAATATCAGGCTATTACTTTGGCATTTATATCTTACTTTCAGGAATTATGTGACACTTGATACTAATGAAAATCATGTGGTTTTTCATTTTAACTGTCTAGGAAAATACATACGCTAGTTGAGGCCAAATAGGTTGTTCTAAATGAGTGACTGGTAATGTATAGAGTCAAATTAAAACTCATCTAAAGCTACATCATATCTTCAATTAAAAGGGTTTTGAATATTTTATTACAAAGATATACCAAGTAGTCTTATCCATAATTTTCATATCCATTTATGATCTATACATTCGTGTGCATATACACAATTATATATGTATGTACTCTACTTTTGTCATATTTCTGTTTATCATTATGGTTGTACTCTATTAGCTCACATTCTGTGCATCTGTCTCTCTATCATGAGTTCCTTTTCACACTACCAAACTATCAATGTTCACTCAGTGCCCACTAATGTCTGCTATTTACTTCAGCTGTTATGAATCTTTCTAATCTTTTTAAATTTTAGTATAACTAAACACACATAGTAAATTCTTATCCATAAAACGAAAAGATTTGAAATACCTGAAATCTGAAAGTATTTTCCTGTTGATTTTTGGCGAATTACATATACTATATGCATCCCATTGAAAATTTAAAAATTATTTGTTATTTATACTAATTATCATGTGTTTATTTGGTATCTACTGCATGTTAGACATTTTGCTGCAAAATGAAATAAAGAAATGAGGAAAATGCTTTCCCCAATCTCTTGTGACATATTTTCCATCAAAGTAGATACCTGATACAAATAAAAGTAGCGTGGCAATTAAAAATCTGACTATATATAAAAACTGAACCCAGGACAGGAACTGAAGTGTTTAGTGGCAGAATAAAAGATAACAGAAGTATGGAACTCTTAACATGTTCTCACTACTAATAATGTCACAGGTGTTATTACATATATAAATTTTGAGATTTGATATTGTCAAGAACTTGAAATACTTGTAGAAAAGTATTCACTGGAATAGAAGCATTCTGCTATCCTTTCAATGCGGCAGTAACTTACTCGGAATTTTAGAGTTAAAGATTTAAATTACTCCTACTTTGTTTATTATGAGGCTGATTTATGTCATTCAATTAAATCATAAAATATTTCCCATAACACTTCTACCTGTGACTCATTAGCAAAGTGATGGTCTTGACCTTCATCTATTCCATATAGTCAAATGTTGAAGGACTTTGCCTTAGGAAAGGTTTTGGGTTACCTTTTAATGGGAACTGCTTGCATGCCAAGTGCAATAGGTGATTTTATACCTTCTGAGAATGGGCAGACGGTAGCAGCAGATGGGACACAGTTATAGTCCCACACATCCCAACTGAGCCATTGTTTAAACATCTGGATTTGCAAAAGGGTCACTAGTGCTGGAATGAGTTCAACTATTTTAGAACATGTTTCACCTATCCCTTATGTACGTCTTCATAGTAAACAGATTTTAAGTATCATGCTATACAAGTTACTTCTCCTGCTTTATCTCCATTCTGTATTTACTTATTTATTTTGACTATGTATATTGAACAATCAGTGAAAATAGATGTTACCTGATTAACATATCATATAATCAATGGCTAGCTTTCTGGTCAGAGAGTACCTCAGACAATATAATAACCACCTTACATTCATGATAAAAATTTACTCTACTAAATTTTTCTTGGTTCTAAACACTTTACTGATTTGATTTCCTAAGTCTTTTATCATTAAAAAAAAATTGCTCAATCAACTTTCCAGTCTCGTCAATTAGAATTTTCTTTTGTGCTGTTTCTCTCCTCAAGGAGGCAGACAATTTTTCAACAAAACAGTGGCACTGGGATTGCTTTTCTGGAAAGTATCCTCACCTTTCATGAAAACCTTTTGCATAGACATATAGTCATATACAAAGATTATCATGACATGCTCTAATCCTCAGTTTTCTATTGTTTTCCAAAGAAATGTGGTCAGTTGGATAGCAGTGAACTCCTTTTGAAAGAAAAGAGCAAAAAGGCAAGGTCACTCTTGAGAGTTTTGCATGGTTGAGTATTGGAATCTCAGCACTAAACAATTTGAACACAGAACAAAATTTGTGAGAATGTATTAGTCTCTCTAAATAAACCATTTTAGGTTTGAATTCATTTCATCACTTATATTTCAAGATTTATTTTTTTTACTGCTTTTGCTTTTTATTTTGTTAACCAGTTCCTTTGTTTTTGAGATATACTATGCCTTGGGTATATAAAGAATCTAAGAAATTTTATTGATTTAAAATTAT
The DNA here is from genome assembly GCA_001685075.1 of Bramus lutescens. Classification (NCBI taxonomy): domain Eukaryota; kingdom Metazoa; phylum Chordata; class Mammalia; order Rodentia; family Cricetidae; genus Bramus; species Bramus lutescens. Next base: position 11,011 of record LOEQ01009372.1, read on the forward strand.
GATTGAAGGATCAGAAGTTCAAGAATTGTATGTGGGACAGTTTGGTACATTTATATACCCAATAATTACCTATAAACTACTATTACTATAGAAGAAATTAGCTATATTCCATCAGACTGTGACTGAAGAAAAATAATTTATGGCATGTTTCACCTATCCCTCATGTACATCTTCCAATTGTTCTTTTCCCTAATCAATTCTCATTTTGTGTTTCCTGAAAGGTATCATTTTCTTAGTCTCCAAGGAACATAAAGGCTTCTTCCCACATAACCTTTTAAAATCCATCTCTGAGTTATGTGCATCTTGTTCCTGTGCAATGCACAGCATAGAACAAATGTGATGTTTTTAACAGTTGAATTTCATATATTTTCTATTATCACAAGGTTTGAATTTCTTAAGTCATAGTCTTAAGGCCACAGCCATTTTTCATCAATAATGTCTTCTTTCATTTACATTGGATACAGAGATTTTAGTTTTTGAGAAAATGGTATACAATTGGAGAAAAAAATTAATGAGCAGTCATTTGCATTTCAGAGAGGTATACTATGATATGTGGCAAAGATACAATCAATGATGAATATTTAATGGGGTCTTCTGAGAAACATATGCAGATATATTTTTGACAAGTACAGGGAAAGGTATTTTAAAACATATTTTATGAAGTAACTTTCTAGAGAGATGGATATTTTGACACTTAAGAAAGAAATGTGCTCATTTACTATAATTAAGAAGCAAAGGAGCAGAAAGTAAATGACAAAAGGGAGCAGAGAATAAAATCTAGGAAATTATAAGCTACACAAGACAACAATATCTGAAGTAATAAATTTAAAGAAAGACAAATATGATTTTTGCTTTGCATTCTTATTAATATTGAATTTCTTTTACTGCTTATTTATTTTTGAAGTTATTATTCATATATGTTAAACATTGTGATGTATTTACCCTTTATTATCTTCTTTCTTCTCTTCTCTCCAAACCCTTTATGCTTCTAACTTTGTACTGCAATGGTTGCATCATTAGAAAACAATGGCACCACTCTATCTGGTGTGGGATAATTATATTCTGTCAATCACATTTTAAATAAATGCTGATTGGCCAGGCAGGAAGTATAGGAGGGAAAATCAGACAGGAAGTAGGAATGATGAAATGAGAACAAGAGAATTCTGGGAAGGAGGAAGTTGATTACTCCCACTCTTGCCCAGACCACGGAAGCAGCAGGATATGATCTACCTACCCCATTGAAAAAGGTAGTGAGCCACATGGCTAACATAGATCAGAACAATGGGTTAATAGAAGCTATAAGAGCTAATAAGTAGCCTGACCTAATGGGCCAATCAGCTTTATAACTTATAGAGCTCTCTGTGTGTTTTTCTTTGGGGCTTGCCAGCTGTGGGGTACCAGGCAGGACAGAAACCCCAACA
>LOEQ01009372.1:21051-34603 GCA_001685075.1 Bramus lutescens
TACTGAATCCAGCTTTCCTGAGTTAGTTCTGCAGACTACTGAATCCAGCTTTCCTGAGTTAGTTCTGCAGACGACTGAATCCAGCTTTCCCGAGTTCTGCAGACTACTGAATCCAACTTTCCTGAGTTAGTTCTGCAGGCTACTGAGTCCAGCTTTCCTGAGTTAGTTCTGCAGACTACTGAGTCCAGCTTTCCCATGCTTGCATGGCAAATGCTTTTAGAATGACAGAGGTCATGTTTCTAAAACTAATTACAAATGATATAAAACATATAATTTAATGTATTTAAATTTAGAACATTCCTTATAAATATTAGAAATAGGTTCTGATTAGTACAGTAAAGGATGCATTAAAAAATAAAACTATAAATACAGCTCTATCCCCAGTTCCTGAAACTACAATTTGACCTTTTACCTTAATCGAAGACATACTACGCAGACAAGACGTGATAAGACAAAACAGAATACTATAAAAATTTCTAATACACTTTACCCAGTTCCCTCATATTCATGCAAAATTACCTAATTCAAAACATTATTAGAATCTACAAAAGTCACACACTGGAAATGATATATAAGAATAAACTTAGTCAAAAGTAGTCACAAAGACAAAAACTATGAATTTTCTAGATTTCCTTGATTTTCCCATATAAAAATATGGGAACCAGTACAATTTTCTGTATTCATAGGAGTGTGCTTGTGTGATGAAGCATTCATATAACAAAACTTTCCCTTTCCAGGTTTTATTATTTCTGCTATTTATTACTCTCCTTAGTGATGGATAATTTATTAAAAACAGACAAAACCCAAAACAACACCAAAAGCAAAATCTTACTTCTAAGTTAAGGAAATATTTTACATATATATAGCCCACTGACAAGCACTAAATACTAATAAGAGCATAGATTATGAATCGTTTGACATCTAACTATTATAAGCTAAGAGAAAATTTTCTCAACATGCTAGATGATGGCTTACCAAGTCACTTCTTTAAATACGAGATGCACATGAGCAAAGCAGTTCTTTCAAACTGGGCATGGTTGAACACAACTTTAATCCCCGCACTCAGGAGACAGGGAGGCAGCTCTCTGAGTTCCAAGACAACCTGCTTTGCAGAGTGAATTCCTCAACAGCCGCAGTGACACAGAGAAATCCTTTTCTAAAAACCTTAAATAAATAGACAGACAGACAGATAGACAGACAAGCAGAAGACAGTCAGACAGACAGATAAATAGATAAATTAGAACTAAAGGAGCAAGCTTAAATTAGACAAGACTGTTTTGGTCTATAACTCAAGTCTAGTAAAATAAACAAAGTGATAAGAGCACAAGCGTCATCATTTTTCCGTTCCAAGAAGCACTTGGATGCTATCCTTTTGCCTGCGTAAGTATTCCTAAATAAGTACTTCAGCAAATAAATATTTTGATTTGCATTCAAAATAAAGGCCAAATAATCACAGAAACTTAAATATTGCTTACTAACTATAACACCCACAATATAAAAATAAACCTTGAAAGCATTTTGATCATGGGAAAATTAAAACCAAGTAATTATTAAATTGACTTACTAGAGATATTCTCAAAAATCAATGAATTTCTATTACAGTGGCTGAGAATTTGGTCTCTGGTGTCACAATCTCTGTTGAAATCTTAATGCTAATCTCATTTAGCTATGCCACAGGGAGCAAATTAACTAAGAATTATAAAACTCTATTTTATTTAAGGCTCATATATTAGTAATTATTTCACAAAAGTTTTTCTAAAGAATACAAATTAGGATATCTTAATCATATAATGAACACTATTATCTAAGTTTTACTAAATCCAGTAGATTTGACCCAAGGAAAGAAAAAATAAAATAAAAAAACATAAAAAAAGCTATGAAGTTGAAACTGAGCAATAATTTTAAAAAGATATAAAGATATTAAAGTGTTAATAAGACCAAGATAAGTTTTGTTAAGAGTTTTAATCGAAAAAACCTGAAACCGTTTATTTTTCCTGCAGCCCTAGCCATATCCAAGAGTGTGTGAGAGACTGAGAAAATATGTATTATTTTCCACAAACTGACAGAGATAGCCATACTAAAATTAGAATTATAAGTAGGCTCTGTTAAGTGTTTAGGAATTACGTGATTATGCTAAAGAAGTTAGAAAAGTGCAACAGAACCCCAGGAGCTGTTAGGCAAGGGAGATTGAGAGCTGCCACGTAGAAGTTTGAAATTTACTCCCGGTCTTTTACAAAAACAGCAAGCCCTGCATTTGCTGACTCATCTCTCCAGCCCCCTCAGATTTTCATTTTATTTTTATTTTGGTTTTTGGTGGTCACGTGGTAATCATAGTAATGGACATGGGAATTTACCAAAGTTTCTATAATTTTTAACTCATTGATTTCAAAATTTGTTAGTTTCTCTTGACTCATATTTATTGCTGTGCAAATCTGAACAGATTTTTGATATAAAAGATTCCATAGTAAGTATTCCCAAGGATTAAAAAGAGGAAGATACAAATTTCAAAAAGTCTTTGTCCTGATTCACCCCTTACTCCCTCCTGTCTTTACTGTTTTGCTCAAGAAAACAGGCCATCCTTTTACACAAAAGCCCTGAAGAGTTTATAATGGGAAATGCCTGTGATATTAACTCAAATATTTCAAATAATAGGCTAAAAGAGAAGAGGTTACTTGTGGAAAAAGAAGTAAGTCCCTCAACCATTGAGGAATTGTGGTGCCAAATAAACGGCAGAGTGTTTGCAGAAAACACTCCAGAGAGTTGAGGTGGTACAGGGCTTTTAACATCCATTCCCAGAATGCTTCTTCCAAACACTACTCCAAATAAAGAAAAGGGAGCTTGCCAAGCACCGAATTTCATTTCGCCCCCTGGTAGCTCACTTAATTAGAGTAAACCAAGACTTCCTAAGACTCTTTTATAAGACTAAACCTCATCACTACAAACTGGCTTTTTAATCATGTGGTTCTTAAGAGTCTTTGGGCATATAATAGGACAGACTGTAAATCAACTATTAACGCATATTCTCTCTCTCTCTCTCTCTCTCTCTCTCTCTCTCTCTCTCTCTCTCTCTGTCTCTCTCTCTCCCTCCCTCCCTCTCCTCTCTCCCCTCTCTCTTTTTACCTCTTTCTCAGTAGATCTTGCAAAAGAGACAAGTCACAAGTGTTCTTCATGATATAACACTTAAAAGACAATATTACCTTTTCATAACTTTTTTCCCTCTTTGAAAATTGGAATAAACTTGTCTTCGTGTTATTTCAGTAATGTCCTAAGACTAAGGAACTTTGGGAAAGATGTATAGATTTTGCCTTGTCTCTCTGGCCTACACATTATACCATCTTCTCTATTATTATCATCTATTGTTTTGCTTTCAAGACTAAAAAGATAATGGTTACAAATATAGTATTCATGGAATATGATTGTGAGAAAAATTTAAGCCAATAATATTTGTTAGTATTAAAGGTAAATATTAAAGTCAAGTGTGATCGTTACATATCACAGAAGATATTTTCACAATATTCACCTTGTATGCTAACATGTTAAACAGCAGACTACATTTCCGGTTCTATAGCCTCCTAGTTTTGTTTGTGTATGGATGTGGGGTATATATGTGAATGGGTTTTTGAGTATGTGTAAGCTGTTGACTCTATTATTTGTTGATGTGAATATCCTGACTGACTGGGAACTCATCAATGCCATAAAACCAGCTGACTGGAAAGCCTCACGGTTTCTTTTAGCTCCCTCTCTCCTGCACCACACATAAAGGTGTGAGCAATTAACTCTGGCTTTTTAATTAGTTGCTGGGATTGTAAGTCAGGTCTTCAAGTTTGAGGAACAAGCACACAGTAGAACAAGCCATATTTTAGACCCAGGTTATTCAGCTTTAAAATTCTTAATAGCTAAAAAATAAGCGATAGAAACTCTTTTTTCTCAATACTTTTTCTTTTATTTAGGAGAAAAGAAGTTTATTTAGTAGACTACAAAGAAAGAATCAAGCATAACAGTACTAAAACTTCTAGTTTTTTCTTCTAAATTCACACTGATAGTATTTGTACAAAATGAGAAACTTAATTCACTTTTATAAAGATTTAAAGAATGAGTAAATTGTAAGTTTTCAATAATAATAAATTACTCTCAAGAAGGAACACAGCTTTTCAGACTTCTTTGGTCTACAGAAATTCAAGAGAATATACTCTAAAAGTATGACAATGAAAATAATAATAAATATTAATGATTAATAATAATAAACCAAAGTAATGTACATTGTGGGTTCTTCTGTTATGTGTCTCTATTTGAAATGTGTAAGTCACCAGGAATAAAATAAGTTATCAATTAAGGAAAGATAGATAGGGTCTCAGGCAAGTCAGTCCATGAAAATCTTAATATAAGCTAAGAGAAATTGATGATTTTTCTCATATTCTGTTAATTAAGGCTCTGAATGACAACTATACACCAGTGTTAGGTGAAAATGACAACAAGAAAAATCAGATAGTTTCTACGTTTGTGGAAATAAAACTCAAGTAAAACCAAAATTAGAGGCAACAGCAAATATTTGGAAGTGAAGGGAAGTTGGAATTTGAATTTAGTATCTAGAGGCTGCTAACACTCCTTCATCATGAAATGTTGTGGAATATTCCTTTACACTGTAAAAATGTGTCACTGTGATTGGTTTAATAAAAAACTGAATGGCCAATAGCTGTGCAGGATTTTCAGGGCAGAGAGAATACTTGGAATAAGAAGGGCGGAGAAAGTAGACAGACATGGAATGAGCCGAACGAAAAAAAAATGGGATAGAAGTAAAAGCCATCTGGTAGAAAGTAAATTAATGAAAATAGGTCAATTTCTGAGTTAGTTAGGAACAACCTAAACAATCAGATGAGCTTTCATAATAGTAAGTTTCAGTATCTTGCTGGCAGACAGAAATATGACTATAATGAATTCAAAACACAAAATAAAGTTTTTTATGATTTTTTAGATTGAATGATAGATTAGAGTATGTACCAAAGGTGAACTACAGATGATATATTAGCTAGTTGAACATACCACCTTCCAAACACCACAATGGGGAAAGAAATCATCAAGATTTCCTTTTTTATTTTTTCAAATGCATTTTAATTATTTCATGTGTTGGTGTGCATAACAAATGTTTGTATGTATACCACATGCATTCAGTGCTCAGGAGAACAGGAGGGGACATCAGATCCCATAGTGGTTTATATGCTTTGGTGAGCTGTTTGATGTGAAGGTTGAGTACCAAAATTCCAGTCCTCTACAAGAAAAGTATGTACTATTAAATATTGAGACATTTCTCCATCTCTTACAACCTTTGAAAAATTATTTTACTCTATTGGATTCTGTGAAGTACGCATGACTAAGGAATGTGGAAAACAGGAGAAGTGGTCTTCCCTGGGGAAAATCCAGTCAAGTTGGTTATTCAGCATCAAATAGTTAGCCCTAAATGTCCACACACAGGGAAAAATCCAACATGGCAGGATATTGTTAAGAATATATAGGAATATATGTGTTTATACACATACATATGTTCACATAACACCAACTAATGAAAATAGAGTGTGAATTACAAGGAGAGAAATAGGGGAATATGTGAGAGATTGGGGCCAGGAAAGTGAAGGGAACTGATAGCATTATACTTTAATTTCAAAAATTCAAAGAAATAAATTTTCAAAAAATGACTTTGGTTATGAAAGGTAAATGAAATATCTATATCTATCTATCGATCTATCGATCTGTCTATCTATCTATCTATCTATCTATCTATCTATCTATCTATCCCTTACAGACTCCTGACACATGTCAAGTATAAGGTAATCCAGAAGGTTGACTTTGGAATTTTAAAGTCACCTGTTAAGAAGACCGCAACCATTCTTCTTTGTATTAATGGAGCACATGGTGTTCAAACAGCAAAGCACATTGCTGTAGTACCAGCTTTTCTATGTAATTCTGTTTGGGATTTATAGTACCTCTTACTTCTGTTATCCACCATGTTTTTCCACGAGGGAAATTATTCCGTATCATGTGATTCGATTGTATCATTTTTTCTATCCTCTTTCATCAAGTGTCTCTATTTTTAAATTACAATAAAAATCCATCTGACATGTACTATATAGTCTAAACTGACTGATTCATATTTGCTAAGTTCGCAGTATTGTTAATCTACCACTCCCATTGAGTGTTCAGTCCAGTTTTAACTGGTGCTACTAAATATGTCAGCAGCATCCTTGACTTGCATTCATTGTAGATGAATATTTCTTTCTGTATACTTTCTAACTGTTTTGGCCTCCATTATTTTCATATTTCCATACCTTTTCCTTATTTCCTATTCTTCCTTATGGTAAGCTATTGTCCTCTGCATACAAGTAACTTATTTTACACTAACAGCTTGTGGTCATTTCTTTATTTATTTTACTAGTTCTTTGAGAGGTATCCATTTGATTGTATTCATCCCAGCCAAGCTTTTCCCAGATCTACCCACAATGCTTATCCCTTCAACTTAGAAACAATAAAATTTTAAGAACCATTGCACTGCCTCACATATTACTGAACATATGGTTTTCTGCCAAAGCATGCCTGTATTATCTACCCTCCTATAGAAAACTAACCTTTCCCTAGAGTCAACAATAACTGACAATTTCACCATGGCTAGGGGTCTAATTATGTGTCCAACACCACTATCTAGGTAACATTTGGCATATCTTAGCCTTGCACAGGATTTGAGGATGCTGTCACTAATACCAAAAATTAATATGTGTAGTTTCCTTGTTGTGGCCAAAAGATGTTTTTTCCTAGTCAACCACAACATTGAACCTTGTACTCTTTCACCCCCTTTTCTGCAATGATACCTAAGCCTTGAGAGGATGAAATATGCATATATATATATATGCATCTGTGTTTTATATATATATACATACATATATATCAAATTCATATTTATAGCTTAAACTTGACAAAACACTAAATGGGGGTGGTAGACACAGAACACTGTGAATGCAATAACTATACTATATGCCACTTTAAATTATACACTACATGTCATTTGAGTTTTATTTTAATTTAAAAACAAAGTTTTGATGATAGAGGAGAGGAAAATTGTATAAATTATGTATTTGAGATTGAGATATAATGTATATGTTTTTTTGTATTTCTTTTAATGGCTGATCATTCTGCACTTTGTTCCTGAAGCTTGGCTACTGTGGGCCTCTGTGTTAATTACCATCTACCACAAATAGAAGCTTCTTAAACAAGAGCACTAATCCTTTTTTCTTTTTTCCCCCCTTTGGTTTTTAGAGACAGGGTTTCCTTGTAACTTTGGAACCTGTCCTAGAATGAACTCTCTATACCAGGCTGGCCTGGTACTCACAGAGCCCCTCTTTCCTCTGCCTTGTGAGTGCTGGGATTAAAGGTGTGTGCCACCACTGTCTGGTCAATACTAATCCTTTATTAATAAAACATTTGTTAATGTTTGATCTCTCTCCATCTTTTGGTCTTTCTTTAGAGTTATGAAATTTCTTCAGATATACATTATCTGCACTGCAGTCAGTGCTTAGTTGTCTCTGTATTGTTTTTCCTTCCTGTGTACCCTTCTCCTGTGAACAGATTTCTGAAGATACACTTGTCTCCATAATCATGATGGGCATGAGAAGGAAGTGGGAGAATGGAAGTCACCTTGTTTTGCTCAGGTGCTTTGTGATGCATGTGGACACTTCTGGTCTAATCTGGAAACAACCTTACATTATATGATTTTCTCAGATGAAATACATTTTCATTCAATAACTTAGACTATTGTTTAAAATACTTTCAGTATTATGTGATATATTGAATAATTATAGGACACTGTGAACACTTCATTTACAGGTACTCAACTTACATTTAAACTTTAAAATATACACTGAAACATACAAACAAAACCAAACAAAAGTTGGAGAGTTTTACTCTTCATAAAGTTGGGCATGATTCCAAGTTGAATAAATTTCTCCTCAGAAGTGAGACATAAATGAGTCTGCCCTAAATTTAAGAGCTATGCTAATTTGAGAACCCACTATATAAATACCAGTGTTTATCTTGTCTTCAGACATTCAATATAAAATTAAACTGTAGTCCATATGCACGTGTGTGTGCACCCATCACTGTATGTATTTGTGTTCATGTAAGTGTCATGACTTACTTATAAAACCTGCACCTGAAATCCTTGTCTGACAGAACAGTTTCCAAATCACATATGGGAGGAGCCAGTTTGAAGGGATTGCAAATGACATCATCAGTCATGGAAACTGGTGGATTGCTAAGATAACATCCCTCACCTCATTGTAAACAGTGAAGGTTCCTTTGAGGGATGTCTTACAATGCAAGTCTGGGATTTAGTTTATAGGTCTGACAAGTGTGACCTTTAAAATAATGTATTTGCTATAAAATGAAAGAAAGCTCTTCATAACTGAAATATATTGCTTACAAAATCACTTTCCAGCAAGTAGTTTGATTACAATAAAAATAACATGCCAAAATGAAACAGTTTACCTGTGATCAATTTAATGTGGTTGTAAAATGCTAATTATGAGAGAAAACACATTCAAGGTTGTGGTAGCGTCTATAAAACTTGGAGAAAATCTAACACTCGGTGATGGGTAGCACATATGTGCAAACAGATGGCCAAAGTATTATTTTTAAAAACAAGACTTTTGCTGACAAAATACAGAGTTGGAATGGTGTGACTGGAAAACTAAGAGGATGTTATTTATGAGCCAGTTAGCTTGCAGTCTGACTGGATTCTGGCTAAATGGAAGCTACAGAGAACTTAGTCTTTTTAAAAATAAAAACAATCCAGCTATAGAAGGGAATGAGAAATGCTTCTGAAAATATACTTATGTGTGATTTTCATTCCCAGATTATTGCTTTCAGTTCCTTCCCTTTGTGGCAGCAATGTCTTCTATTATATCAGCTTTAACATGCATAAAATATTACCTTTGAATTTTTTACACAAATTTAGGGAAAAGGAAATTTAATTGTAAGTTGAACAAGAAAAAATATAGAATGGATTGTAAATCTCTGTAGAAATGAGATCAAATAACAAACATTAAATTTTCTGTATTTTATATTTAATATGCTTTGAATTGAAATAGATTTACTTCATTTTTTCCCTCCGCCTTCTCCTTCCACATGCTGATACATATTTTTGAACATTTTAAGACGTTTGTTATATATTCCAAGCTTATTATATTTAATTGAGATTTAGGAGGATATGTATGCCTTCTTGGATTTAATATAATACTGACAAAATGAGGAATTATTTTGGACATATTTTATTCTTCCATTAACTGTTACTAAATCAGTGGAGCCTGGGAATATACTTTAAATGATTATATTTGAATCAGAAAAAAAATTAGGGATGATTGAATGTTAATTTTTCATTCAAGATAACCATGTTAGGAAAATACATCATCACAATACCATATGAACCACGTCAAAGAACAAATTTTCCACACATAGTTAAATTAAAGCAATAATAATTATTTGAATGTCAATAGGAAATTGTATTTTGAAGTTTTTTAATGGCTACACTCACAACTCAGTGAAAAATGTTTCCATCTATTTATAAGTATTAATCATATTTTAAGAAATTTGTAAGGGACTGAAAAGCTGGTTCAGTGTTTCAGAGCACTGGATGATTTTGCGAGGAGCCATGGTTTCCATCACGAACTTCTAGCAGTTTGCAGCCTAGGTGTAACTAAATTTTCCAGGAGTCCAAGGCCCTCTTTTGCTTCTATGGAAAGCCATGATGCATAGAAGGATATAGATACACAAATAAATAGATATTTAAAAGTTAAGTTTTCATAGAAAGTATTCATATAAATTTTCCTCAGTTTGAGAAACTGATAGCATTGCTTATTTTGTCCTTTGTCATATACCATATTTAGCTTTAAGTATATATATATTCAGTATGCTCTATTTATTACAGAGTTAGCAGTCAAAGAATTCTAAACAATACATGTGAATATAACAAAAGACTGACCATTTTATATATTCATTTATAGCTAGATTTTTTTGATATTTTTGGAGTTAGTATATAGTTAAGTATAAAGTTAAGTATAAATATCCTGAATTTTACAGTCTTGGAAACCTTGCAAATCATTAGTTAATCCAGGATGAGCATTTTATATATCAATTAACATGAACATATTATTTGATATTTTTAGATTTAGTAAATAGGTAAGGATGAATAATCAAAATTGTACAGTCTTGGATAACATGCATATTATTAGTTATTCTAGGTAGAAATATTTTTAAAAACATATTTTTGGGTGGGCGGTGGTGGAACATGCCTTTAATACCAGCACTTGGGAGGCAGAGGCAAGAAAATCTCTGAGAGTTTGAGGCCAGCCTGGTCTACAAGAGCTAGTTCTAGGACAGGCTCCAAAGCTACAGAGAAACCCTGTCTCAAAAAGGAAAAAAAAATCCCATGGTTTTAAAAAGTAACTGTGTGCCATAAAGTCACCATTATGAAAATCGTTTATCTTTTACTAGAAACAGTGGCCCAAACATACTATCAGTGGTTGCATAAAAAAATGAGTCTTGGTCATAGATAAACTTCAGAATAGCTTGATGCTTAAATTATTAATCCCAATCTACTTGAAAACAGTAACTTTATATGGGAAAATCAGGATTTGCTCTTGCCCTTTTCATAATATGGTTTCTGCCACACTATAAAATAATAAATTATGATATTAAGTTCTTACCTATTACCAAGTGAAAGGAAGTCTTTAAGTCAATGATGTAAATGCATGTAAAAAAGTTTTTCTAGAGTTCCATCAATATTTCTGTATTTCAAGTTCACAAGGGATAGGTAATTAGATTGCGATCTCAAGTACTTTTCAGATTGAATAGTGAGATCATCTATGTATAAATAATGAACATAAAAATAATATTCTTCTAAGAAACCAACATTTGGAAAACAACATAGGCAAACAAAGCATTAATGTAGCCCAGAAATAAAAGAAAATGTGCATTAAAAAAGAATAAACAAGTAGAAAAATGTATTTTACATATTCATATGTATGCATGCAGCTATAATGAATATTTCATCTCTGCCTTATTACTTGAGCATGCAGAAAAGCTATTTGTATGGTTATAGGAAAGTTTTCCAATTGAAAATTACAAAGTTAAGTAAAAGCTGAATTCAGACATATTTATCCATTTGTACTCGATAAAATTATCCAAGCAGCAAAAGTACTGAAAAAAAATGATTGAAAAATAACATCTGAACATATTCTGTTCAAACTATTTATATAAGATGCCACCCCAGTGTTGGTGGCACACACCTTTAATCTCAGCTCTTGGAGAGGCAAAGGCAGGCAGATCTCTGTGAGTTCAAGGCCAACTGTTCTAGTGTTTAATTCTCCTCTTTTGCATAATCCACTCTACCATTTTGATAATAGTCATCTTTGGTAGATATTCCAGAAATATAAGTTTATAACACATGAATATATGTGGTATACTGCAATTCCTATATTTATTTCTGTCTTTGGTTTTACTGAGAGCCTTTACATTGTAGTCTCTTACCAATACCCTTTAGTCACTATTTGACCAGGATTCCTTTGGATCAACACTAAGTACACCAAATTGTTCCATACAATTTACTGAGAGGTCTTCAGATTTCAGTTGTGTTGTTGGTAATGAGCAAGCATGGCCACCACAAATTACCTCTGGGATTTTATGAATATTGCATGCTGAATTAACACAATTAACCTGTTAATTCAGTGCTGTCTAATGCAGAATATTTCAACAGGCTTGAGAACATAAAAGATGTACTATCTGATATTCTATCAATTCTGATTTTCCTAAGCTCCTACAGATAATTTCTAAAATTTGCTGCCAAAAGACTCTTGTTGTTACTTGCAGCCTGGCATCTGGCCACACTGAATTCCTCATAATATCATCTATTGTGGGGTTAATGGATATCTAGTGTTGGTTTGACTTTTGCAAACAGTAGAGAAGGAGTGATGAAGGTCTCCTTTGATTGACTAACCCCAATGTAAACAATGAACTTGAGGTTACATAATCAGGATGGTTGACAATGCTCCACATATATTGCCATTCTTCACCTATTTATGTAGTCAAAAGCAAAAAAATAGCACAGACAAAATATTATAAAAATAAATATAGCTGATAGCACTAAGGGGAGTGTAGGATTTGTTTCCAAATCAATGTTTTCCTCAAAAAAATTATGGGGAATGCATGTTAGGAACTGCTGTAATCAGGTGTGAATATACTTCTGAGGTGAGCAATATACTAAGCATGCTCAGTATAGGTTACATTTTCCCTGGAAATTTTATTGGAGCATTTTTTGGACATGCTTAGGTCAAAGTCAGAGAACATACGCTTTTGCAGAATAAAATTACAGGCAGGAGCATTTCATGGTATGCTCAGCTTGTAACATAAATCAGGTGTAGTGGCATGTCTCAGTGGTCAATGCGTTTTCTCCAAGCATTTTAAAAAGAAAAGCATGCTAGTAAAAATATGGGGGAGAAAGACAAAATAAGCAATGTATGTTTGAAGGTATATTAATACAAGAATTTGCCACTAAACATGGTTCCTCTCTCATTTACTGACGAGCAGTCATGGGTACCCCTGAGAGAATTAACATATATCCATAAGGTCTTACTTAAATAGTCTAACTAGGACCTGACCTCTGGTCTTTTATGGACTCTGTTTCATGTATGTTCTTAAACCCACAGTTTTAATGTTTACTTGTATTTTGTAGAAATATTTTTGCCACTTTCAGTATCAATCCATGACAATTTCTTGGAATCCTAGCAAGTTATGGATTCTGAAAATAGTTTTGAGGCTCTTCCAAACAGTGTTTTAGAAATGTGTTCAGAGAAAGGTGAACTATACTTAATAGGTTTCAGAAAATATTCAAATTCTTAGGGCTAACCTCAAAACTGTTCAATTCTGAATCAGATAATACACAAATTTAATTATTACTTCATATTTAAGTAGGTTAATTTTTAGTAATTTCATACCATTGTTAGAAATACTAATTAATTTACTAAAATTCAATAATATCTTACATACTGATTAAATTAATATTTTAAAAGCTTATTAATTTATTATGAGTGAAATGTATGCTAGTTCTTAATGAGCTTACTTAGCTAGTGATAAACTCTTCTAGTCATGACTGAGAATTATTTGTCTAGTAAATAAGGGATGAGAATGGGATGAAAGATAAACACTGCAATCTATATACGATTTAGATTATTAGGCAGCAATCTGATAACTAAAATGTTAAGAAGTTTAAGACCTAAGTTTGGAATTAGTAGGATATGGTGTAAAAGACAGATAAGTTACTTATTGTTTCAGGCCTCAGTTTCATAGTATAAAAGGTTTCTGCTAATCTTAATGAATTTAAATTGAATACCTAAAATGCAAAAACTTATTTTCCTTAATCATTAGATATTTTTTTTGTTTTCCTCATGACTTTTTTATTAATTTATTATTATTATTATTAAAAATTTCCACCTCCTACCCCCTCCCAATTCCCTCC
>LOEQ01009373.1:28697-42314 GCA_001685075.1 Bramus lutescens
ATTCTGTTCTGTCTACTCCATCCACTTAAGGGCTGGCCTATCAAAAGGCCAAGGCAGTTTCTTTATTAACCAATGAAAGTAACACATAGACAGATGACCCTCCTACATCACAAACTTGGTTCCTTGTACCAGTATTATCCAATAAAGAGAACCAGCGTTCTCTGTATAAATGGGTAACTCAATGACTAGTCAAAAATTACATAATCTTAGTTTACATTGCCGTTCCAACAAGTAAGGAAGCTCTCGAACATACAACAGTGTAGATGAAGACATTCAAAGGATCTCCATGCAAACCAATAGATCACCCAATAGCCAATCAGGCAAAGAACTGAATAGGAAGCAGGTTACTATCATTCAAGGTTCAAGATTAATAGCCTAACATTAACATAAAGATAAATAAGCAGTCTAACAATCACAGGAAAGGGGAGACTGAAACACTGCTTCCCAAGAGGAACTGCAGGTTGTCAGTACAGTTACCTCAGCCTCTATCAGGGAGACTGTCCTCATTCCTTATGAGCATCTGTGTTTGCCCATTTCTTCTGAGTAATATGAAATGCTCGAAACAGAGTAACTTTTAGTGAAGGAGCTTTGCAAATGTATCTCAAGACAGGAGATTAAGGCTACTATTTACTGTGACTAGTCAAGTACCGGCTGGGCAACACTGAAAATATGTACTAAGAATCCATTCTGTTGTCTCCTTTTCAAAAACCTTTATCCCATACTCATAGAGAAGCAAATAGTAAGAAAAAACATCTGAAGTGAGTGAACTTCTGTAAAGTACCAGATCAACTCTCTTGATAATTGTCAAGGTCATCTACAATATGGAAAGACATTAAACATATGAAACACAAATAAAAAACACAATGTTGAAATTCAGTGTTTTGCTGCATAGAATGTTGGAACAGGAAAGGAGGGACTTTGGAGAAAAGCCAAGAAAATCTAAAGAAAGTATGGTCTGTTGGAGAATGGGGCATAATAAGAGAGGGGAGCCTGCAACAGGTGGTCTGCTACATAGTTGGGGATAAGACTAGAGGATGAATATGGAGGAGAGAAGGGAGATAAACGTCTGAAAACCACCTATCTTCTACACCTTCCGTCACCAGCCCATACTTTGTCTGAGCCCGCAGCTTCTGCAGGTACTCACTAGGAAGACACTGACCATGCTGTTCAGAAAAGTAGATAGACCAGGGAAGCAGACAAGCAATCTTCAGATTCTCACTCTCCCTCCTCTCCTCCAAACCCAATTCCGCAATTTCACCCCTAGCTAGGTAGCAAACTATCAGTTGTGGACTCTACTTCACCTCTGCCCTCATTTCCATATAACTAAGTGGATAATGGTATCACACCCTGCTTTCTTCCTCCTGTGGACCCTTCAGGCACCCAGACCCATCCCCATCCCTAAGTGTTAGCTGTCAATCACCAATAAACACATTCTGAGTAGAAAAGCCAGTGGCCACACCTGGCAGGATCTCAGAAGCATTTCTTACACAAATTCCCCTAAGAACCAGAATGGGCAACAGTAACCAAGGAATATAACACACATCCAGCAAAGACAAGACCAGATATCAATACCTAGAACTGAAATCATCCCAAAGCCAGATACATAGATGCCAGCATTAAAAAACGTAATCAATAAATTTCAGAAAAAAAATATGTGTCCACTATAGTCCATCGAACCACTTCCAGTGGGCCCTAAGAAATACAATATAGCTGAAGAATAAGACAAGGACTTCAAAATAGCATTTATGAATATGTTAGAGGTTCTTAAAGAGCAAATGAATAAATCTATTAAAGAAATCTCTAAAAACACAAACAAAGAGTGGAATGAAATGAAGAAAATAGCTTAAGACTTGCAAGTGGAAGAACACTGAATAAAGAAAACCCAAATGGAGAGAAAACCAGAAATGAAAAATTTAGGAACTTGAAAGTTAGAGGAAAGCCACATTAACAGAACACAAGAGATAGAAGGAAGAATCTCAGTCATGGAAGACAAGACAAGAGAAATGGTTACCTCAGTCAAAGAAATCATTAAAACTAAACATGATCCAGCAATAAAACATCCAGGAATTGTGGTACACTATGAAAAGATCAAATCTACAAATAATACCAGTAGAGGAAGCAGGAGCCCAGATTCATAAGAAAATTTTACCAATCTAAAGAAGGAGGTGCCTATTAATATACAAAAATTACAGAATATTAAATAAACTGGATTAGGAAAAGAATTTTCCCAGGATTTGCAATAATCAAAACACTTAATTATAGAAGAAGAAAGGAAAGAGATGTAAGGTGGAAAAGTATAACCAGATAAAATACGAAGGGAGAACTATTAGACTAACACCTGACTTTTCAATGAAGACTAAAATCCAGAAGCATTTGGACATATGCTCTATAACTATAAGAAACCACTGATGCCAAACCAGGTTATGATACCAGTAAAACCTTCACTCACAAAAGAAAGACACTCCATATTAAAACCAAACTGAATTATCTATCTACAAATCCAGCCCAGAAAGCAAACCCATACCGTCACAAGAAAATAAACACTGATCATTGATTACTCTCATTATCAATGGTCTCAATTCCCACCTTTTAAAAAAAATACAGAATAACAGAATAGTTTTGAAAGCAGGATCCATTCTTTTGCTGCATCAAAGAACCACAGATAACATCAAGGACAGATATCATGATATCACCTAAATGGAAAAGAATGGAAAAGGATATTCCAAATAAAATGTCCATGAACTGAGCCAATGCAGCTATTTTAAGATCTAACAAAAGAGACATCAAATTAAAACTAATCAAAGAGATAGAGAGAGTCATTACATACTCATCAAGGGAAAATTCACCAAAAGACATTGTAGTTCTTAACATTTATACATCAAGGGCACCCAAATCCATAAAATAAACACTGCTACAGTTTAAATTATTTATTGGCTCTCACAAACTGATAGTGGGAGAGTTCAAAAACCTACTTTCACCAATAGACAGACCATCCAGACAAAAACCAAGCATAGAAATACTGGAGCTAACTGGTGTCATAAATCAAATTGACTTAACATATATTTACAGAATATAACATCTTCTCAGCGGCTCATGGAACTTTCTCCAAAAGTCACCACATACTCGGTCACAAAACAACTCTTAGCAGATATAAAATATTAAAACAGTAGTCTGCATCCTAGTTGACACTGCAGATTAAAACTGAATAATCTTTTGTAAAAAAAGATTACAGACTCATGGAAAATAAACAACTCTCTACTGAATTAAAAATTGGTCAAGACAGAAATTAAAAAAAGAAGTTAAAGATCTTCTAGAATTCTATGAAAATAAATAGACAAGATACCCAAACTTACAGGACACAATGAAGGCTGTTCTAAAAGGCAAGTTTAGAGAATTAAGGTAAGAGTCTTCTAAGCCATAAAAAGCCCAGGGCCAGATGGTTTCAGCATAGATTTCTACCACACTTCCAAAAGACAGTTAACACCAATGCTCCTTAAATTATTCTATAAAATAGAAATGGAAAGAACTTTACCCTATTCTTTTCATGAGATCACATTTGCTCTGATACTTAAACCTCCTAAAGATCCAATGAAGAAAAAGAGTTACAGTCTCCTTCATGAATGTAGATGAAAAGGTCTCAATCAAATGCTTGCAAACTAAATCCAAGAACACATCAAAAGATCATATACCATGATCAAGTAAGCTTCATCTTGGAGATGCAAGGATAATTCACTACATGAGAATCACTCATTAGCATTATTTTTCAGTTACAAATTTAGGGGGTTCAATAAAACAAGTGGTTCTCATGGCACTTTAAGCTAAATGAATTTA
Organism: Bramus lutescens; assembly: GCA_001685075.1. Classification (NCBI taxonomy): domain Eukaryota; kingdom Metazoa; phylum Chordata; class Mammalia; order Rodentia; family Cricetidae; genus Bramus; species Bramus lutescens. The sequence continues at coordinate 32,529 of LOEQ01009373.1, forward strand.
ATAGTTTTGTTGAAGTAAGCAATATATGTGAGGGTTGGGTAATTTTCAACTTAAGAAAATGTGCTGCCAATTTGTTGCTTTTAATTTAGGGGGAAAATGTTATTTCTTAAATAATTAACTTAAAGATAGCGGTCATTTAAATCCCTAAATCTACTACTTGAAATAGTCTTGGTAATTTATGTGCACATTTAATATAATATGTATATATTTCTATAACCATATGTAAAGTAAAAATAAAGATAACAAAAAAAGAAAATACAAATAAATTGGTCTATACAGTAACTAATGAACAAATAGGCTGAAAGACAACAACAAACAGCAAAACAAAAACCAACACAAACAAACAAAACAACAAGAAAAACTACAAAACAACAAAAAATACACATGATTATCTCATTAGATGCAGAAAAGGCCTATTTACAGAATTCAATGCTACTTAATGAGGTCCTAGGGCTGAAAGAGGTAGACACAAGGCCTCACCCCTAACCCAGAAGCTAACTCTAATTGATTGCCCTTTGCAAATGAAAAATTAATGTTCTCTCAGGCAGTCTCGCTGGTCAATGAAACCACTCTTAAGGGTATCTATCCCCCATGCCCAGCAATAGATGGCCAACACAAAATGAACTCAATGGCATCTTTGGAGAGTCTTTGTCTTACAGTGTTAAGTCAATAAGTCAGGACAATATTTTTTCTACTTAAAGAACATTTGTGTATACTATTGCTTGTGGTTTTGTGTTTTATGAGATTCCTGTGTATGAGAACATGTATGACTCTGCCTATATGTATTTCTTGTACTTTTTCTTTGGCCCCTTTTCCTGTTTGGTTGCTTTGACGTATTCCGATGTGTTTGCTTCTGATTTATCTTATTTTATTAATATTTCTTGCATGCCTATTTGCGCTTTTAGGAGAGAAAGAAATGGTGTGGCTCCGAATGGGAGGTGTCAGGGGAACTGGGTGGAGTAGAAGAGGGGAAGCTATAATCAAAGTATACTGAATAAAAAGATCTATTTCCAGTAAATGGAAAAGAACAAAAGAGAAAATGTTTATTTTAGTAAATAATGTATCAAAGTAGAGTATGCTGTTACATTCCTGTAATTACAGATTTTAGGAGGCTGACCTATGATGATCATACATATCCTGGCTACATAGTGATGTCAAAGTCTGCTTGGGCTATGCAGTGAGACTCTGCCTCAACAAAACCCCAGGACAATAACAAGGTAATAATTACAATAGTTGTTCTTAATTATGCTGAATAACTGACTAATATGAATTGTTTCTGATGTAAAAACTAATTATGAATTACACACACATATATCTCCACATTTCTTGTAATTGAAAAACAATTCTAAAATTTAAATATTTACTTAAAAAACTATAATATAAATCCATTTTCTCCCAATGTAATATGATTGCATTTTAAAAACACTCTTGAAAACAAGCATAAAAGTGAATGACAGCAATAATTAAACTTTTCCATCAACTTTTTAGAAATATTAATCAATAGTTGAGAATTCAAAAAGTACCTTTTTGATGGGGAAGCTCAGCCAATCACATTTGGCTAGGGCGTGGCCTCCTGGAGCCGGGGAAGATAAACTTGGAGATCCAGGTGTGCGCACGCTCTCTTCTTCTGGTTTTTCCCTTTCGCGCGCTGGACCCTGGTTACGTGAGTTCATTGTTTTCCAATTACTAAGCTAAATCTGTTATATTGAACTGGTCTGGTTGATCCTAATTTACCGATAAANCCCTTTCGCGCGCTGGACCCTGGTTACGTGAGTTCATTGTTTTCCAATTACTAAGCTAAATCTGTTATATTGAACTGGTCTGGTTGATCCTAATTTACCGATAAACCACGCCCCATCACCTTTTTCCTTAGAAATTTTTATTGCTGCCACAGCTTAGCCACAATAATTTTACCTCTGCCACGCTGACAACAGTAAACTCTATATTAACATAAATAATTAGTCCATTTGTATATGGGGTTTCAATCCTTTATCATTTTAATTGAGCAAACAGAACTTGTGGGACCTCCTTGGTGCCTCTTCCTCTGCAAGCTTCTGCTTGTTGGCATTTGTAAAGTGTGCCTTTGAGTCTTAGCCACATGGCATATTACCTCCACAGGGAGCAAAGAAATGCCAATTCCATCATGTCAAAATTTACAAATACTACATCTGGGCAAAATCAAAATGAGTCTTCTAACATAGCATTGAAATTACCTCATCATTAAAGCTGTGAGGAATTTGAATACCTTTGAACATGTTGGAGGGTTGAATAAGCAAAATGTTAATACTTGGTGTCTAAGCACTAAAATAATGTAACTTGCTCTACAGTTCAATCGGTCTTTAAACTGCTGTATGTATGCAAAGCTAAGCTGACTTTCCTGAAGAGAACCTGGGTATTGTTCATAGCTTTGATCTTTGACCCAAGTAGGAAAGCCTGGCCTACTTTTAAGTTATTTTCTTTCTAGACACAAATTAACATGCCAATGAATTATACCTATGCATTATGAGAAGTGTAAAAAAGGCCCATTTTCACTCTGCCACCTGAGCGTGTGTAACTGATTATTGACTGCATAACTTTTACATCATTTCTGAGGTATTAATGTTTGAAATACTATACATGTCATACAATTTCTTACTTTTGTTCTACAACAGAAAATTAAAATCAATCTGTTTTTCAAACACTTGAAACAATTCTGTTTATGTCTTAATAACTATTTGCTAAAATATAATGTGACAATTCATCACTGTTAATGCTAGTTTTACTAAATTACATTCTTTTTCTGCAAGTTAGAGATTATAGAAGCAAAATTTTAAATGATATATACCACTATATTCTATAACACTGCCTTATTTATGAACTGTATCCATTCTGAGATCTACCAAATCAATCCCTTCCTAGATACTCCTATTTGCTTCTTCTATAACACTGGATGATTATTTTCCTCCTGTGGTTTGAAAAAAAATTGACCTAAATTTCTTGCCCCATATTGTAATCAAATGATGTTCAATGTCCTTTTCTAAGGACAGAGTAATATATTGATGAGGAGCAGGGATGGCAAAAGCTCAGAGACAAGTGACTTTAGAGTTCTAGACTGTTAGCAAGCTTTCCAGGGAAAAGGATTCGTGCCATCTGGCAAATTGATGTGTAGAGTAATATGACTACTTTCCTTAGCCTTTGGAAGGAATTAGAAATTAATATTAGAAAGTCACTATCTTTCCTACATTGGAGGAATAAATGGAAGGAGTGGTATTGGCAGATCCCAATGCCAAATGTTAGTATCTGAAGCCATGACAAGCCATACTCAAGAACTGGAGAAAGTAGGAGGAAACCATCAAGGCAGAGTGAGAATAAGATGTTCTGTTTTATCCCCCCACGTTAGTACTGGACGAATATAAGCTGGAAACAACTGAATAGATGGAAAAGTGAACCCCTACAGAGATCAGCAACTAGAAATAGGGAAGCAAGTAAAAGAGCTATGTGCAGAGGCTCTCTGGTCAGAAAGCTTTGTATCTATACCTAAATCTACACATAGAGACACCAGTCACAGAAATAATGCAATTAGTAGACTAGTATTTGGGAGGTGATTATGCTGTGGAGGAAAAAAGCTTTCATAAATGAGATCCCTCTTGCCATGTAAAGATGAAGTGGGCCCCCAACAAACACCGACTCTCCTGGAGCCATGAACTTGGGTCAGCATTTTGAACTGACCCACACCATGGCATTTTGTTGGAGCAATTTGAACAGACTGAGATCACTCCAAACAACACAGCTCCCAATGTCTGGTTTTCAGGTGCCTGGTCACTGAGGAAGCTGGGTCACATCATTGATAAAATAAGACTATCAGCCAAGGGGCAACTTCCTTCATCACTTCTACTGCCTGCTTTCCTTGAGACCCACTTCCTGCCTCTCAGTTCCTGAGATTTAAAATTCTTGGGAAACTTGCCATCTCTGAGAAAGGTGCACTTGGGTGCGAGTCATCTGGTTATCCAAAACCAGTCCCTCAAAACCATTACCTCTGAAGTACAGATGTACTGAAGATTGTTTCTTAAGACAGTGCCATATGCCTTTAAATCTTGCTTCTCTTAGGGCAACATGAGGGCAGGTAAAATTTCCCTTCAACTCTTTCTTCTTAAATCTCCTGCAGCTGGTTTAACTCATCCCGTTTGGGTCTGGTTTTCCGATCAAAAAGAAACAATTTTCAGTCCACTTATACAAATGGTTGTGTATACTAGAAGTATTCTAGTTAAAGAGGCTGATGAACCACACAGTAACCTACTTATCAGAGAAGGCTAGTTATTTTTGACAATGGAAACTTTTATTCTGATTTATCTAAAGACTAAAATAAGTTGTAGCACCAATAAAACCGTTGTTTCAATGTTCCTCAAATGTTGCCACACTTTATCAAGATCAGCTACTTAATATTTACATCCTATTTAATCTGATAAAGATTTTGAAGCAGCTAATTAAAACAATATTTGTGTCCCACAGACAATAATGGTCTGAATTTCATCCCTGGAGTTATCCAGTAACTTCATCAATCATCTTGAGCACTCAGAGGACCAAAGTTGGAAGAGACCTTGACAACTGCCCCTAAAATGGAGAAACCCATGTTCACAAGAGCTTTCACTCGGTGAGAATCTAATATATTCATGAGACTGAACTGTGACAAATAGAGATGCCACAATTCAAAAAACAGAATTGTAGGACTTGCAAGGAAAGAAACTACTACATGTAACAGTCAACATAAAAATAAAACTAAGCCTAAAACCACAGACAATTTATACTGCTATTTTATAAGAAACAACTTTCTCATGAGAGAAAAATTAAAAAAAAATTTGTGTGTTGAAAGTGATATTAGAGACTGGGGGTAATTACATGACAGAATCCCAGTTCACCAGACAAAATTATCAGCTAAAATTGTCTTCACCTAGGAGCCTTGCTTTAAAAATTAAAGAATTAATTTTCCTAATATCATATGTTACTCCTTAGCATCCATAGTTATTTGTATATTTTTACTTATAGGGAGTCCTGTGAAGAGCAACTGTTGACAGTGTCTTCAGACTCGCTTGCAGGAGAGCTATGGAAACCATAGCAAGCAAAGACGACAGACAGCCGAAAGGTTCATGAACAAATGACAGTATCATGCCGAACAGTCAAGAATTTGTCTGTCTGTAACAGCCTGTGTGAGCCTGTGGGCATCTGTGGATGTGTAACCTTACTCAGGTAATTTAAAAATCATTTGGTGTTTCTTGCTACATTTAAAGATAAAGTAATTTAGCAGTTCTGCTTAGCTACATACCAGGAGATGTTTTTACATATACACCTGGAAATACATGCATATAAGAATGCTCCTGATATTTGACACAATAAGAAAGTAGAAACTACTCAAAAGTTCACTGGCAAGAGTATAGACGATGGAATAATTATATAATGAGATTCTATGCATCAATTAAATGAATAATTTATAATTACAGCCATACATGTGCATAAATCTCAGAAACATAATATTCTCAGGAAAATACATTCAGAGGTCAAGTTCACAAACAATTAAGACAAAATATTCTATTTTTTGGAATATGTCCATATGTGATAAAACTAGAAAAATAATATATATTCTGAAAAAATAATCATACATTTCAAGTAAGAAATTTCCCCGAGGCTGAGTGCTGACATGACTCTATGAAACAGGAAGAAGTGAGCAGCTTTGAACAATCTTGTGAGTGCTGTATCTTAGGCTGTTCGTTAAATTTTCTGGAGTTTGTTCTATTTATAAGTTTTAAAATTTATATACAGTAGAGATTTTAAACACATAAAACACTTCATAATTTTAAAATAATGCTTTTCTGTAAATAAAAATATGAAAATGTATTAAACACAATTAGCCATATCACAGTCGGGTACTGGGGAGATGGCTCAGTCATTAATGTGCTTGTGAAGTAAACTTACAATCTCAAGTTCCTCCCAGCACCACACAAATAGCCAGGCCATGGGGGCCCGTGTCTGTAATCCCACCACAGGGTGGCTCCTGAGGAGCTAATGTAGACCTATGGAAGGAGAGGTGGAGGGAGCTCTGGAGGGGATGGAGGCAGCTAGAGCCTGCTTCATTGCTGGTGCAATAAAGTGCTGCAGCTACTGTTTCAGGTTTTCCAAAACTTCAGATTTTACCCAACAGTTCCACTCCTACTTACATATCCAGAAACCACCGGAAGCAGAGATTCAACAACCCGTGCAATGATAGGCACGGCAGCTCTGTTCACCACGGCTAGTGACCATAAACAAATCACTGCAAGAACAAACATGGCACATGCATGCAGTGGTATATTAGTGTCCTCATGAAAGGGAATGGCACACTACCATATGTGGTAAGTGGATGAGCACTCTCCTGGATGAGAGAAACAAGACAGAGAAAGTGGCATGGTTTTATGTATTTATTGGACCTAGTATAACAAATTTCAGACACACAGCTAAAGAGTGGAACCATATGGCTCTCTATTACAATATTCAACATATTTTTCCCTAGCATGACCACAGAGGAGCTTCCTTTTAACAATATACATTATTTATCTCACATATATGTAAACTCTTATATCAAGTGTTTTTTTAATGAAGATATTGAGAAAGTCACATCATTGAAGCTGATATTTAATAGATATATTTTAGAAATAAATAACCAAAGATTATATTTGGAAATAAATAGCACATGCATTCACTTATCAAACACCAGAAATTAAAGTATTTTATGCCAAATCACAATATCTTGAGCCACAGACCCTCAATTTTGAGCATTCTCAGTTCTTAAACTCTCTTCAAATAAATGACTGAATATCTGCATTCATCTTTGCCTCTCAGTTGGGGTCATGCTGGGCTGTCAGTGGGTTTAATATATACTTATTGAATAATAAACAACAAAAAGCTAGTGGACGTTGAATACTCTTCAGTGTCATTCATCTGTCCCTCGTAATTCTTCATTATTTGTTGTGGCTTAACTTTAAACAGTAGTATGTTCTAGAATTCAAATATTCATTATTTTTCCTTAGGAGACAAATAAGGATACATTGAGAAAGATCCCATAAATACCATGATCACATTTTATATGACTTCTCTTACCTGCTGCCTTCATCCACAGTCAGGACCCACACATGAGCACATAAACAACTAGATATTCTTACACATGTAATTTTCCACTGCTGTTTCACAGGAATAATCCATAAAATACTGGAAACTCAACAAAGGTAAGTGTGATAAATTAATTTTATCTTTAAATGTAGCAAGTAACATCAAATTATTCTTAAATTACTTGAGTAAACTTACACGCCCACAAATGCCCACAGGGCTCACACAGGCTGTGACAGACAGTTGAAATCTTGACTCTTTTGGACTGTTTGACATGATACTGTCATTTGTCTATGAACCTTTCTGCTGTCTGTCGTATTTGCTTGCTTTGGTTTCAATGTACTGCCAACTTGATACAATGTAGAATCCCTTGAAAGGAGTGTCTCAATGAGAGTTTATTTACATTGGACTGCTAGATATCAATGTCTGTATGCATCCATTTCTTTTTTGGCCCTTTAAAGAACAAAAAAAAATCATAAATCACTGAACTGACATACATTGAGAGTTTCTAGATATGTTTGAGCAGAAGGGGCTCATCTGGCATGTGCTGGAGTCCTGAACTAAATGAAAGAAAAGGGAAATGTTAGCATTTATCTCAATCCTGCACAGCCTAGGTATGAGCAGACTTCGACTATTACTCCATGAGTCACTGCAGTCACCTTGCTGTCCCACCTTGGTGGACTGTCACTTCCAATAGTGAAGATAATAAATGCCTGTCTTTTAAATTATTTCTTCTTGCATATTTGATCACAACAAGATAAATGGACTAGGGCTATTGTGTAGAGTCAGCTTACAGTGCCAAATGATAAAGAAAAGCATGTGCCTCAATAGCTAATAGTTTCTAAACAATACAAGAAATTAAAAGTAGTTTTGCCCCTGACAACATAACATCATTTGACTTTAGTTTATTCATTGAATCATTTTGCTGAGGATTGCATTGAACACCAGGAAGAAGAGATTAATTCAACTTCCCTTACACAGTCAACACTCTGATGATTGAAACAGACAGATAGGAAATAAACAGTTAGCCTCTGCCACATACACATCAGGTCGTAAGGGTTTTTGTTTTTATTCTTATTTTTTCTGTTTCAAGGAATTGAATCCATGACTTCATACTGGCTAAACAAGTTTTCTCTCTTTAAACAACTTTCACCTTAACACAATAGAAGATTATATAGTACAGACTCATCAGGAGCTGGTAGTACTGTTATATGGTGGGATCAGCAAACATTTATGCCAACAGCCAAAACTCCACACAAGCACCAGAGTACTGATGCTGATGAGGCAGAATAGTGTGTCCAGGATATGACTGATGCTTCATGATGATGTTCACAATGCCACACAACGCTACACGATGCCCCACAGTACCTCACGGTGCCTTGTGATGTGCCACAACCCTTACCTAGTGCATCCTGGCATTCATCTTTGGAACCTCACTACAACAAAATTTATATATTTAAGGCCCACAAATTCTGGCCCCACCATGCTGCCAATATGATTATACTGAACAAATTTCTTACCTTCTTAACTACTTGTCCATTTTCTTTTCAGAACAAAGAGGGTACCTACTTGGTTTATTTGATCCTGGCCACCATAGCCTGGTTACTCAGTGCGTCCCACCTAGTGCTGCCAGATAAACATGGTTTCATGTTTTTTTTTTTAAGTCAGTTCTGTGCTACTGGTGTAGCTAATCCAGTGGTTTAAAGTCTAGGCTTCCAGTTTTCCCACAGTTTTGTAAGAGCCAATTTCTCTGTCAAATTCAGTTTTCTTTTTATTTTTATGCTCGTGAATTTGGTTTGGGTTGTTTTCAAGTCTAGTTGAATACTGCCCTCTACGAGTCAGGGCTTTCTTCATACCACACTATGGTCTTGCTAAGGCAGGCTAGAAAGAGGGAAAATTAAGGGAGAGGGAAACAGCTCCTACCCTTCCAGCGCTCTTAACTGAAATTTAAGAATTTCGACACAGCTGACCAAACCGTTACATATACCTCATACATGAAACTGCTGTCCCTTTGCTAAGAAACATCTTCAACAAAATTACTAATATGTCTAATGAACCATGGTTAAGGCCAAGATGTATCCTTTAAACTCTGTGACCTTTGATTATAGCCTCATAAGCACTCCTTTCTCACCATAAACCTGAGAAGCAGGCCTCATAAACTGCTCACAATCTAGCTTACAATGGAAATTCATACAGGAGAAATGAGAAGTTCACATTGCTATTTAATTTTTTAGGCATTAACCTTTGAACCAAGTTATAAACTTTATACCTTGAACAATTTGACTTCAAACCCCACAGAATTGCACACTTGGCCATTGCTAAAAACAGTTGTGTCTCTTAATAGCTGTTTCTTCTACACCTCTTTGGTGCCTTCCTTCTTTATTTACTTCTTTATTTACTCTTTGCTTACACAATGTATAAAGTCATACACTGGAATTTCGTTTTTGTTAGGCACCACATGACTGCCCCACAATGGCTGGCTTAATTTTCCCTGGCTGAGCACATTTCATATATAACACATGGGTTTTGTAACAGGGCCTTAGAAAGTATTCTAGCTGTCACATGTCTCCTGAAATAAAAGCCCTATGAGTTTACAAAAGATCTCTTCCTTTTCCCTTTGCCATTTCTTCTTCTTCTTCTTCTTCTTCTTCTTCTTCTTCTTCTTCTTCTTCT
>LOEQ01009374.1:0-15462 GCA_001685075.1 Bramus lutescens
AATTTGTGTGTTGTTATTTCTGGGTATAAGCTAGCCATGCGGGAGCCGGGCGGGTCGAAAGGCAAGGCCCACTCCCCCTTTCACTACAAACCCCAGCTACAGACACATCATCTCCTGGATGGCGTTGTTGACACACCAGCAAATTCTACTTCCTTGGTCTGTGTGTTTTAGACTCCTTGAAGACCAGTTCCTTTCACCCCATCTCCATCAATCTTTCTGTATATTTCATTAGTTTTCAAGGCATTTATTAAGGGTTAAAGCTACCCCTGGTTAGGATTTTCATAGTGGGAAGGGAAGAAATCTAAGTCTGTGGACGACACACTAGGCAGAGAAAGTCAGGAGACAATGACCTCTTGCAACTCTTTTGTCAAGTATGTGACCTCCTTAAGCTTCCAGTATTCTCTTCTTCCTTTAACAACAGGAAAAGTCATAGAGACATAGAATTGTGGGAGCTGGAAGAGGTCTTAGAGAAGATCTTAGTTTTCTGGGATAAGACTTAACCCTATAGATAGGGATTACCTTGTCTTCTGCCTTGGGGAGAAGAGAGAGAATGAGGTGAAGAATTCTACCCTCTCCCAGGCTGCCAAAAGCAGATGTTTATCTGGGGAGGGTATTTACAGTAAGAATTGGGAGAAAAAGGTTTCCTTTTTAGTAGTCTTTGCTGCTTCTGATTCCTTACCCTCTGCTCTTGCCTCCTGACTCCTGCGGCTACCATGATCCATCTAAAGTTTCTCACCCCTCATTCACATCCTAGGTTTGTGACTGGCATTCATGGCCACATTTTTCTTCTTTCTTTCTTTTTTTTTTCAGTGTTCTCTTTTGCTGTTAGTGTCTTGTTCTCATGCCTTCTTTCAGGACCCCGCTGGTCTGTCACAGGAATGGATAGGCCACCCCACTTATTTCTGCTTGCCCACGCAGGTAACCAAGAGCCTTGCTTAAGGTTCGATGAATATTAATAAATTAAACATGGGGTTCCAAGTAGAGCTTTGGAGTTCTATGCCAAGTTGTGGAGCTTTGGGGCTCTGTGCCCAGCTTTGGGTTTTGTAGCCAGGTTTATCTCTTCTAGAATCTTCTCAGAGATAGAGCCTTTTCTCTACCTTGAGAAACAGCTAAAGTGCTCTGACATGTTCATTCACATAAAAAGAACCACGCTTCTGTCATCCCGCAAAAGCCCTGAATGAGGCACCCTGACTTCAGAGACTCAGAGTTAGTGCTAAGCCTCTTGTGGCTTTGGAGGTTTAGCCCTTTTTGTTTTAAGACTAAGTATCCTAAATGGAGTTCCTGTCGCTCAGTGAGATGGACACTGGTAGCTACCAGTGGCCTCTGCCAGTACTGAAACCTGGTTCCCCCTCAGAGATGTGGGAGGAGATGTTTGAGGACCCACGAAACTTGTCTGAGCCAGCTCCCAGACTTTGTCTATTAGTGTGGCAGATACAATTCCCGACTCCTTTCTGTCTTCTGCTGAAAACGTCAAAAGCTCATTCCCCCCACATAACTTACTGTTGATTATCTTAATGTTAATCTCATATTGGTTTCCCAGTTGCAGACTGACTAACAGTGTGCTTCAAATCTCTCTCCAGGGCACCAAACACCCAGTTTTAGGGAAGGAACAATAGTTCTAACATTCTCCAGTTTTAGATACTGTGTTGCTCAGGACCACAAACAGAGGAGACTCAGATTCAGTCTCTACCAGCCCTGTATTACATTTGCTCACTTCAGTGGCGCTGCCCCCTTTTCTGGACGGCTGCCTCCCATTTTCTGGACCTCTGCCCCCCTTTTCTGGACCTCTGCCCCATCACTGAAGGGTCTCTGCCCTGGAAGAGGTTGCCAATGCCTGGAAATTTCTGATTGTAAGTTTAACCTTAGCCAGTGATGGGCAGGTATAGAATATGAGCTCCAGCTCTGCTGTCTGGGATTAGGACAAATGTAGACATCATTTATATTCGAGATTTTTTTCTGGGACTCTAAAGGGCTGGTTGTAGGTTTTGTCTAAAACGACATCTTCACTCAGTTTGTCCTGCTTCTCCAGTCTGCCTTCTCCAGTTCCGTATCTGTTTCTCTTCTAAGCATCTTTCGAGTCAACCCAAGGCCTTGTGTGTGTTAAACCTAGGAGCACGTCTTAGTACATTCCTTGTCCACAAATCCTTGTCTTAGGCTCTGATTCTAGGGAACTGAATATTATATTATATCAATATCTTTATATATATATCATTATATATAAGGATATACAATGATATCATCTTATTGAATTCTCGTCGCTACCTCATGAGAATTAAATTAAGATATGATGATTTTATTATTCTCATTTATAGATGAAGGAACTTAGATGCTCAGGACCATTATTACTTAGTAAGAAAGGTGCAGAGTTGGATTTTGTTGTTGTTGTGGAGATAGGGGATAGGGCCTTACTGTGTAGCCCAGCTTGCCCTCCAGATCATGGCATGCCCAGCCCTAGTTTGGATTTAGATCAAGAATTTCACATTCTAATCAAGACTCTGGTTAATTTATCATTCCTGTAGCGTCTCCTTCCATCTCCCATGAAGGATGCTTGCTTGGCTGATGAATGTTTTAAAAATATCTACTTTGTATTGTGTATTGAGGGAAAATATTATATAAGACACTGATTTATCTACGTTGCATCACACCTTGGGGACAAAGCAGTAAATAAAGTGATCTTTAATGAATTGACTTCTAAATATATAGTTATAGATTCTCCTTTAGAGAGAGACATCAGTAGGCTGCTTATGCCCCAGTGGATGTTCACACACTCATGTGCTTATGGGCTCAAGTAACAAGACAGAAAACCAGGAGGGACCATGGAAGCATGAGATAAAGTTGAGGCACTAGGGGGAGCTAAAGGAAGGTAGTGGTAGATGAGATCAATATACACTGCATAAATGTCTGAGGCTTTCAAAACATAAAAATATTATTATTTTTAATCCATATTAAAAGCTACAAAGCACTGCTGTACCAGCTGTATACTGGGCAGTGTGAGGTACCAAGGATGTACTAAGAAAAAAAATTGGTTTAATAAGAGATGCCAGGTTTGCATCAAAAACAACAAAACAAAAATGAATTCACTCACTCCTGTGTGCCTGAGGTGCAATGGGATGCAGCTGAATGAAATTAGGTTTAATTTCACATTTTTCTATTGAGATAAGTTTAATTTTGTGAGCTACACGTGGCTTAGAGCTGCTTTTGTATTTCTTGTTCTTACTAGCTGTCGCAACATGTGAGAACTCTATCTACACGCAGCTCCCTGCTCCCCTGCACACACCCCAAGACCTTGGCAAACCTCCTAGGGGCCAATCAACAGCCTGTAGTAGTGTGAAAAGTGGTGGTGTCCATGACTTTCCATCGCAGAGTCCCTCATTAAAATCCGTGCTTGGCAGAGTTGCTGGTCCCAGATCACAGATTCTGGCTTAGAGTGGGGCACTGAGAGGCTGCAGTGAATGAATGAATGTGGCTTGTTAATGACACTCTCAGAAGGTGAGCTTCCCGTCTAGGCATTTCTAGAGGAAATTTGGGCCATTTATCGCACACAGAGACATCTATTCACATATAAATAGGCTCTTGCATTCTTTCTCTATAGGAATGTTGCTAATTAGCAAAAAACTTCAAAGTTTTTTTTCCCCTAGTCGTTAACTGTGTTCGAGTTTTCATTCCCCTGACCAAACATCTGGGAGAAATATTTTTTAAAAGGAAGGGTTTCTTTGGCTTGTAGTCTCAAAGATTTCCGACTGTAGTCAGCATTGTTATAAGGCAAAGATGAGGCAGAATACGCCATGGTGGGAACCTGATGGAACTAAGTTGCTCACCTCGTGGCAGCCAAAAGGCAGAAAGAAATCACAGCATCTAGGACCAAGATGTATCCTTGAAATACAAGCCCTCAGGCACTCATTTCCTCCCACAGGGTCTTACCTTCTATGGTTCCACCATCTCTATCAATGGATTAAGCCAGTAGGTAAGACCCCTCCTGGAGCCGCTGTCTCTGGAAACACCCTCATACCCGCGCTTGACCCATCGGTATTAACTGTCGCAGTAACAAAGGAAGGCGCTCGCCCGAGTCAGCGCTGTCATTGAATAAACCCAGTTTGAATGACAGCAGAAAGTTTAGAATCACCAAGATTGTTTCCTTCCTATACACGGAGTTTCCGGAATTTAATTATTATCAGAGATAAGAACAACAGTGATGGCAGCTCTGGTCCTAGACCCAGATCTGATGTCTTAACATTGCCACGGTGTTTCACTTTTATTTACCCCTTCTTCCCATGATCCATCCCCTGGAGTGGAAACTTGGCAATTTTGTTCCATATTGATTGATCGTTAAAGAGAAGAGCTGGCGCTGCAATTGCTGAGCCAATCAGAAGTTCCAGGCTGTCAATCACCAGCAGCCTACATCCCCAATAGCACTCAAATATCAATCAATCTGTTTCCAGGGACATGAGACTGGAATTGGGAGCCCTCAAGGCAGCGTCTGGGGGTCCTGGTTCTCTGAGTGTGCACTTTAATAAACTTCTGGAAGAATCCTCTTTCTAGGCAACAAAAATGTCCATCCACGCTCAGTACCTCTAAAACTGGGACTGGAATGTTTTAAACATTTTAAAACAATGTGGCCTAACCAAATTGTAAGCATGCCAATGATACTGGCTTAGAGTTTTTGAATTCCTACTATGTTCTAAGGTAGACGCTATGCAAGTCAAAGTCTGTGTCTTCAAGCAGTTTATACTAAAGCTATGAAGACCGACCTCAGCTAACCAACTGGTGCTTGCTGCAGAGAAAGGGGCTGATACATAGAAGCAGGTGTGTGGGCTGGTGGAGTCAGAGACGGACTGGCTTAAAGACTTTAAATGAGAGAGCATGACAAACACATGCGTCTGAAGACTTGGTTAGCTTGGAGACCAGGCACTCGTCCTGACAGTGCTGTTGCTGTTCAAGAAGTTGGGGCCTACCCCCTTTGATGCTCGCCTTCACTTCCTCGTTGGTCCAGGGCCACACTCTCTCACAGCACAGTGCACAACTGGAGAGGGTAGCCCTCCACTCATTTAGTGCGTGTTAAAAACAGCCATTGTTTTAAACAGAGGCAAAATTGGGATATACGACCAGAAAGAAGCCCTGAGTAGGGGCTAGGAGAGAAGAGGAGAGGGGCTTTTGCTCTAGTCCTTCCAGCTCTGCCACTAATGTCATCTCTGTCTTCATGTGTCTGTCCTTCCCTGAGGCATGGCGCTAGAGTAGATAGAGGTCATGGCCCTTACCGGAAGTTAGAGTTTTAAACAATGTATTTATCCAGGCAAACTTTGGACCCCATTTCATCTTGATGTGTTTGGCAATTCACTGGAAAGAACCAGTACTGAAGCTTTTATACCTATTTAGCACCTGGTTAAGCATCACTTGGCACCTGCCAAATGGGTCTCCACCATAGAGGGGGAATTTTCACTGATTACTGTACTAATTAAGCAGAAGTCATTGCCTCTCACAATCATTAGGCTAAATCGGTTTCTGGGGAAAATTGTTGATAAGCAGCTGCCCAATTGGAGTGGATTTGAAGGCACCCCATGCACGCCGCTCAAGCCCCAGAGGTGGTTCATGCTGTCAGCCAGCACAGCCTGGATTCTTATGAGCAGGGATAATTGACAACCTCAAATCTAGGTGACATGGGTGAGGGAGTCTTAAAAGGTGAAGTGCTGGAGCTTAATTGAGGTAAGTGACACTAAGTACCAAGCGTAGGGGGCGTGTCCAGCAGTGAGTAGATATTTCACAATGCTTCGGCCTATAATTACTTTCCCTTTTATTTCATTTGCCTGCCCTGGATCTCTTACCCACCCAGTGGCCTTCGGCAGTGGCCTTCAGCATTGCTCTTTAGGTGGTTCCAGTCCATAAATTTGATATGTGAACATGGTAAGGCAGACTGTCTGAACCCTGATGCTGAAGGCCTACATGATGACATCATTGATAAAGGTGAGGTGTTTGTGCATATAGTTGAGAGGGTCTTAGCCTGCATATTCATAAAGTTGGGAAGGCTTGTCAGCATCTGAAGACTTTCCCATGGGCCATA
The DNA here is from genome assembly GCA_001685075.1 of Bramus lutescens. Lineage (NCBI taxonomy): Eukaryota > Metazoa > Chordata > Mammalia > Rodentia > Cricetidae > Bramus > Bramus lutescens. Next base: position 6,056 of record LOEQ01009374.1, read on the forward strand.
GGTTTCCTTTAGAGACCAAGCACAGGCAAAACTTCTCTTAAGGAATCAAGAGCGCCTCAGATAACATCAGAAGCTCTGCCTGAAGCAAGAGTCAGGCATAATCTTTCTCCAAAGACTTGTTTCCTGCCTTCTTTTTGTGACTTCTATGGAATATTGTGTTGGAGGTTAGAGAAATGCTGAACTCAGAGAGTATTGTGAAAAAAATAGAGGAAGTAGAACATGGTTTGTATCTACGTGGGTGCGATACTTACTAGTTTGAGATAAGCCTGCGACATTGTGTTGGCCACTTTGGAGATGCTCATGTACCCCCTGAGGTCAGCAAACCTTCCTATTGTGTATACCAGGTGCATTTCTGTCTACTAAAGTTCCCTGGACCCGAGTGAGGTGATTTCTCTTGGGGGACGAGGCAGATCACTCCATATTATTAAAAACTGTGATGATGTCTGGGAGCAATTGCATCTCACTTTCTGGAAGGTTGGAGAAAAAGAATTCAATTTGAAGCCAATAGAAAATTTCAAACTTGGGTGCAATCCCATATAGCAAAGGCCACTATAATGAAAATCTCTACATCCCAGTGATTCCCCATGGCCTATTTGTATCAGGCAGTATTCAATGAGGGAAAAACTTTGCCCTAAATAAAAATGTGAATAATTCCCTGAAGTTTATCCTAATGGGAAACTGTTGGCCAAACTCTTGAGGGGACAGAACGGAGAGAGATGAAGAGATATTCCCTTGCAGAGAAGGTTCTGCAAGAGACTAAAGGGGGCTCTAGCTATTCATGAGTTTGGCAGGGGAGAACACCAGACAAGGAGGTGACCACAAAGACACAAACCATTTCAGAAATGTTCATAAACTTTGGTGCTTTGTGAAAGGGGAGTCACCCCACTGACCTCATTTTTCAGAGACAGGTAATCTGGGAAAGCTTAAGAATCTGGGATGCCATGCAGGTAGCAGACATCTGGATGCCATTTACATCCTATTATGGCGTGGACTCCCATCCACTCAGCTTGGTGCAGGCTAGGAGTGTATTAATAATAGTGTGTGTGTGTGTGTGTGTGTGTGTGGTGTAAGAGTGGACACAGAGGTGTCCTCCAACTAGTAAATGCTATACCAAAGTTAGGAGTTGTGCTAATTGTGTCAACGGCTTTAACAGCCTTGTCTCCTGGAAGGTGAAGGGACAGGAGGCAGACAGGAAATGCTGCTGACAATGGGAGAGGTGAGGAAGAGCGAGGGAAGCTTGTGTGTAGGCTTTGCTGCTGCCTGCTTTGAAAAGCCCTTCGGCGTTTTGAGGGATCTTTTGTTTGGCATCTAGTGTTGCTAGAACCCTGCGTCTGATCTGATCCAAGGAGCAGTCCATCTCCGAATGCTTCTCATTTCCTCTGGCATAAATCCCATTTTGTACCTTCACCGCATGGTCCTTTTGATCCTTGGGAACGAGGGTTTTTTTTGAAGTGATGTTGATGTTTTCCAGACACGTGGGTCAGCAGAGAGAGAGACAATGCCCCCTGCCATGAGGGATAAATGATGAAACATTTTTCTTGGAACAGACAGGACAGGCGTGGCCTATAGCAGAGGGGGTGAGAAGAAAGGGGGAGAAAAGTCAACTTTTTTTAGGTTACCTCTTTCCTGCCTGACTCTTGACGAGGATTCAGGGATGCAGCTGACTGAATCTGATGCTTTCCCTCCCCACATCTGGAGTCTCTCTAGAGCTGCTGGTCTGCCTGGATCTGGCTGGTCCACTGCTTATCGTTGCGGGGGGGGGGAATAGAAATAGGGTCATGGAGGGCTGGAAGATTCTCTTGTGCCCCCAGATAAAGCTGCAATGAGTGATGGCCCTGGAAGGGACAACCAGGCCAGTGGAGTGGTTTGTTGACAAGCACAGAAAAGCACACAACAATGCTGTGGGCACAGAGGCTCGAGCGCCCACAGCGTTTGTCTGCACTCCAGTTCAATCACCTATTTCTTTTAGAGAGCAACCCAGAGAGCCCACCTGGGGCCCTTGGGTGGTCTTCCTCCCTGCCGCCTGCTGGGCAAAGCTTCTTCCTGGGGGCGGGATGGGGCAGGTGATATTGCCTTGTTACCCCAGGAGGATGATGTAAAATGGCTACAGAAGGCGCTGAGTTGTTTGACTGCTGAAATGCAGCCTTCCTGCAGATGGAAGCCGGCGGCTCTTGATCCAATATAATTGATTGCCTGCAGTCGGTCTGCTCCAGTAGTAGAAAAACTCTACAACCGTTGGCGACCTAAAAAAGCAGAGAGGTGGCTCAGTTGGGCAAACTCTAGATGGGACTGAGCCAGGGATGGGCTGAGCCGTTAAGTCTGTTCTCCAGTGGCTCAAATGAGGGGATCCTTCTTGCTGAAGTTGGCCCCTGTGGTGCAGCCCTGTGATTCAGATCTCAGCCTAGGAACCTGACAGCTCTGGTTTCAAATTCCCCTTCTTCATTTTTGGCTGCATGCTCTTGATTGGGTACTTAGCCCCTTCTCTTTCATTTGTGTATTAAGAGAAAGAGAAAGAGAGAGTAGCTGGGAAATCATTGCGTTATTATAACACATGAGAGAGGTCTGGCTCTGTTTAGATCCTGGGTAGGCAAAAAAGAGCCTAAGATACAGATGGGATGGAAGCTGCTAGTTTTCCTGTCTCACCATCTGACTGGGAGAGAAACATAGACTCAGGGTGTCTCCTGGTGCTCCGTGCAAAATGCCGTTTTGTCTTCCCTCAAAGGGAGTCTGCAAGCAGGCAGCCACTCTGCCTAGGAGAGCTGTGTGGCAGCTGTCACCTGTGAGAGGCCCTAGAATTAACCAGAGAGAAAGGAAAGGAGAACAGGCCCAACCAAAACATTAGGGCACCCTCAGTTTTTGTGACTCCGCCACCTGCCGGGGAGCAGGGGTGGGCTTCCTCTGTGTCTGCCTCAGCATCAGCTTCTGCCTAGCCAACAGCAATAAAGGACAGCTCTGGCCCCTGTAAGGGTAGCTCTTTAAATCTCTTCTCCATGTCTGCCTTTGTAGGGCAGCTATTTGCTGGCACCGGTTGCCATATGCTTTCCTGTGCAGCCTGGGCCTGGGCCAAAACTACAGCCTGGGCCAAAACTGTAGTTATTGTATGTTATAAACAATGCTTTGGTCAATTATGGGTTATTGTATGATGAGGGTCTCATTGATTCTATTGTCTGTTGACAATGTTAGTCTGTGTAAGTATCCTCTCTGAAGGTGTCACAATAGTGAACTCAACTAAGGATGCTCCTTTCCCTGAAATCCCATGAAAATGCTAAGAGACAAGATGCCATGAAACCACAGCAAGGAAACATGCTGAACTATGAAAAATGTCCATGTGGTTTTGAGGATGGAAAGCAGAGGAGACAGTCTACTGACCCAAGGGACAAAGTTAGTTCTTCACTTCCCAAAGAGAACAATGGTAACAGTCAAGCTGGTGGCCTCTGAGGCCCCTGAGGCTCAAGGGATGAGACTGGCATGTCTGCTCGGTCCAGGGCTTGGTTGGCACCACCTTCACCCCTGTAGAAGTCATAACTGCACCTGGCTGTCTACTAGAAATTGACCCTGGAGCTGTATCCCAATTTCATTTCGTTTCGGGTAACAGCTAACTGTGGTAGGGAGGCCAAGGTGGCAGGTACTCTAAATGACTAATTACATCCCAAGCAAAGTTCAGAGTTACTGCTGAACCTCCTTTACACTCCAATGGTGGTGCCCAAAGTAGGTGGGGTCTGCCCACATCAGTTATCAGACTAAAGACAATGCCATTCAGACATGCACAGCGGCTGCCCTAATCTAGGTACTTGAGGGTCTCTTCTAGGGTGGTTCTAGATCATGCAAGCTGTCAACTGAAACTAAACATCACAAGAGGCTAGGCTCAGAGATATTAGTAGTGACACAGAAACAGAATATGGGGATTCTGAGTGTGGGGCACTCCATGAGGTTGGCCCTGCAGTGTTAACAACCAGAGTCAGCCAGGCACACACACACACACACACAAACACACACACANACACACACACACACACACACACACACACACACACACACACACACACTTATTTTCAAGCTAGAAAGCAAGGGAAGGTGAAAAGTTTCAAATGCCAGCTATTTCCTGATCCTCAGGTATCTAAGGCAATAAGCAGTGCCTTCAGGAAGCTGTTCATTTGTTTGTTATCCATTTATTTATTCTGATGTTTTGTTCAGGATTGTAGCAGTCCTGGGGGGAGGTTGGTCTGACGGGCACTGATCAGAACTGTTTTTTCTTGGGGGAGAAGAGGTCATTCCGTCTTGGTGGTTCAGATTCTGCCACCACTTTTCTCCGTCTTCTAAACACAAACGAACAGCTGAGGTTTAACAGAAGTTTGCAGAGCCCCCAGTAGAGAAGACAGAGAAATAACGCAAAACTTTAAAATGGGAAAGGTTAGGGGCATGTGTGCTCAGATGAAAAAGAGGTACCGTAAGATTGGGGCAAGGGGCAAAACCCAATTCTTTATAAGAATATCCATTAAATAACAACAACAACAAAAAACCCCATGTGTTTCCATTCCAAAATAAAAGCAAGCTACCATTTTCAAAAGAGATGGGGATGGCGAGAGAGACAGAGACAAAGAGAGAGAGGAGGGAAAGAGAGAGAGGAGGGAAAGAGAGAGGAGGGAAGAGAGGGGTAAAGGGAGGGGAAAGAGAGAGAGAAAGAGAGAGGAGGGAAAGAAAGGGAGAGAGAAAGACTTGGAGGACAAAGGGTGTCTGAGAAATTTTAAAGCTTGCTTACAAAATTCAATTTTCAACTCCATTTTATCTTCTACCATTCAGTAATGGAAGAAATTCACCTCTAATAAAACAAAAATAAAGAAAGGAAAGACAATTTAAGAGAGCCAACATCTGATTTAAAATAAAAAGCTAGGAAGAGAAAATAGAGAAGCAGAAAAGGCTATTACAAAGAAATAACCCAAGGCAGGGTCCCCGAACTGAACACCATGGGTGTTTAGACCCAAACAGCCTAAAAATCAGAAACTCAGATCTCATAAGGCTCTTCAAAAGACATATTACAAATTCCAAATTCATAGGAAGTTATAAAAAAGAAACTGCTTGAAGGAGCATTCCATTTCTCTGTAGCTTTATATTAGCCTGGGAAGAAAATCATGCATATGAATGGATACTGAACTTTTTCATTGATTATTTTGGGATTTGGAGCTAGAGTTCCTGAAATACAAGGATGCGTGTAAGTTGCTTATTTTCTGATAATGTAAAGCCCAATGCCTACTATACTTCTGGGCAAACAAAATATGCCCAGCATGATGTTAATACAGAAATAAGTCTTTAGTAGAATTCACAAAAGAGCAGGGCTTTGTGACTGTTTCCCTTTAATAGGGCGCTGTTAAAAACCAAAGGAGAAGGATGAACAAATAGGCTTTATCCCAAAAATGGCAATTCCTGAGACAGAAAAACACAGAATTAAAACATTATATAAAACATTATGAGTTTTATTGTGTTTTTTTAAACTTGAGTGTTACTTTTTATATGACAATGTTTTTCTGCAATGGTAAACTACTAGATGAGCCTGATATACAGTCTAGATCAGGGGCTGGTAAACCACCCACAGGCCTTTTTGGCAAATGAGGTTTTATTGGAACACAATCATGTTCATTTATTTCTGTGTTGTCTGTGGCTGCTTTGCTATAACTTTACAGCTGAAGAGACCAGACAGGTGTTACAGATTTCACAGTCTAAAACATTGATGATCTGACCCATTATAGAAAATGTTGACACCATGAATATAAAAAATTCCCGACAAAGAACGTGACTGTGATATTTCTGAACATAAAGAATAAAGAGAAAATCATGAGAGTCTAGAGAGAAAAGGTTGCAAAAAAAATCAGAAGTCAGAATGGAATTGCATTCTCAAAAGCAATGGTGGAGACTATATCAATGTAGCGCAGAGCCATCAAGATTCTGCACGGAATTTAAATTTCTGTCTGGAATTTAAGTGCAGTGTGATGGTAGGATAAAGGTATCCTCAAAGACCATGTCTAAAAGTTCGTGGTTAGTCCTCTGCAGAGGATATGTGTCAGTGTGATGAGGCAGTAAAACCAAAGAAGAAGAAGTCATGGAGACCTGTGTGCAGGAGAGTGAGGGGAGGGCCTTATGTGCAGCTGGGCTGCTTGCCCAGAGAGCTGCCAGTCCAGGCCAGATCAGGGCCAGGGAGCAGGAGTGAGAGTTAGCTGGGAAATAGTACCTGGAACTTATGCTTGTCTGTGCTGGACTGAGTGTTCGGGAAACTTGACACAGGTTAAATAGTAAACCAAGCAAATCACAAAAATTGCCATTGTTTTTGGGAAAATATTATGAGAAAGAAATATAAAGTACTGACTTAACATTGAGTGATATTTGCATATTTTTCCAGGTGGATGCCAGTGTCACCCTCATGCTGGGCCATTTATAAGGTACTGTGTCCCCGCTTAGTCCTGAGCCCTGCAAAGGCAAGAACTTGAGCCACCAGTCTCTGGCCATTCTAATATCTTCTGACACTTCATGTAAAATTCCCTTCTATGGACTCATTTGACATGGGTTTATGGGCTCTCATACAGAAGTCAATTAATAATGTTTCTAAAATTGATGATTTGAGAAATAGCAGTATAAGTATCGTGCCGAAATGTGAAAGTATAGAATACCAGGAAAAAACCCACATAATTTAGCAGGAGAGGAGGTGGGGTGGCAGGAGGGTGGGAGGGAAGGGGGATGCATTTGGAAATACTGTTTTGTTTTAAGTCTTTCACAATATTATTTCACTTTAAATTAAGTGTATATATTACTTGGGAAAAAACCTGATATATTCTCAATGTCCAATCTAGTTCCTGGCTCACCTATCGCCACAGAGAAAGACTGTGTACAGGATAGGGACTCGGATGAGCGTGGCATCTTCCTTCACTTGCAGAAGAAGGGAACAAGACTATTTGCACATCCAGCTGAGAGCGAAGGGCTCCGAGGAGTCTCAGCCCGCAGAAGAGGATGGGATAGGCCAGGGAACAGGTTCTTCGTCGTGTCGTCTGCCTATATCTTAAAGGGAAAGGTTTCTGGGGGGAACCCCGGCTGCTCATCTGGTTACAAGTGCAGTATACATCTCCACTGCATGCCCCAGACCAAGGACAGAAATAGCTGCTTCCTTCTCCCGTCCTTCCTCAGAATGGGCTGTGGCAAGGCTACATCCTGAACCACCCTGGTTTACAGCTACTGAAGAGGGAACAGACAGAATTAAAAGATTCACTTCAAAGGCCAGAGACATCCCCTAGGGTTAGGCGTTCCCTCAGCTTCTCTCCTACAGTCTAGAACTTGTTTCATCTTTCAAAATCCCACCTCCCCCTGTGGTGACATTATCTACAGTCTTTTAAACAAATGCCTCTGGATTTCTCTTTCCTCTTTCTCTTTTCACTATCTTCAGATCCTCGGTGCTTTCTTATTCTCTAATGTTACAACAGATTCCAGGCAGTTCAAAACCGACGCTACTGTGATGGGTCTATGTCTAGGCAGTCATTAATAAACCTCCAAAGGATGATGTCATTAGAACGAACTTCACATCTGTGTTTTAATAAACTGCAATGCGTGTGGGGAGTCAGAGATGAAAAGATACGTGTGCACATAACAATTGTTCCACAACCGACTCTTCAACACCTCCTACGTCAATTTCCAGCTCTTTGTCAATGATGAAGAACTCTGCACAGTGAGCAAAGTTCTTGTGGCAGTAGCAAGCTTGGCCTGCCCTGGACCGTGTGTAGAAATTCAGCATGCCCTTCCTACGGTGAAGAGAGGCAGGGAGAGCGCAGCTCTTGGGACAGCATTCTGGCCAGTAGAGAGGACTGGAGTATTCTGCTTATGGAGATATTTGAGGTAGCTTTGGGAGTTTTGCCTGAGACCTGTTAAGGCATCCTCTGAAAGTGTAAAAGGAATCTTGCCCTTTCAAGGCTTCCATCCATTCTTGGTGTAACCAGAGCCAGGCAAATGAGAAGAGGGCGGCAGTTGTTTTGGTTAAGAGAGAAATGAATGGCATTTGGGGCTTGGGGAGAGAAAGATGGTGGCAAACTGACTGTTCTGCTCTGTCCCCCTCAGTCTGTCAGCACTGGAATCAAGACCAGAAAAGACTAGAACTCCAGGAAGACAGGAGAGAAGAGAAGCAGTCTCAAGAACCCAATGGACTCCAGAGCCTGGAACAGAGTTGCTGGGGACGGCATGGTCAGAGGCCCAGTGCTGGAGGAGACTGCCCTGAACAATGCTGCAGTCCCTTGCGACATTGGTAAAGGCTGGATGCTTCACACGCTAGTCTTGAGTTAGAGGAGGTCAGGGGTTAACAGAGTAAGAGGCCAGTGTCCATGTTTGGTGATGAGAATCAAGAAAGGAAAAGTGACACCATGGTGGCCAATCACTGGAGCTGAAAGTGAGCCAGGGGCTGCCTCTGCCTATGAAGATGCCTTCTCCTGAGTGCTCGGAACCATCGGAACCTCCTGCTGTTCTTTTATTGATTTAGCAAATATTTGTGGTATGACTTCTAAGTGATAGGCAGTGTCTGGGCCCCAGAGCCTCTGCAGGAAGCCGGAATGGCCAGTCCCAAACACGAAGGATTGCTAGGGGTAAAGATGTTAAGATGCAAGGCAGATCATTGCCTTCTGTCTATTTTTGTCTAACAAGACAGAGTTTTTCCACAGATGAAAGTTCTTTATTCTCTTTCTTCCTCTTAAAGTGGCAAATCTCTCTTGTATCCCTTACCAGCTCAGAGACAACACCAGAGGAATCCTTCCCACGTCCCTGCCTTTGGTTTGAGACTGCTTTTATTCTACCTTATTGCTTCACTAAAAAATGTTTTGCTTTGCAAACCAGACTCTTTCTTTTTAATTGAAGTGCACTTATTATTGGTGTGTAGATGAGCAACACCACACACGTGGAAGTCAGAGAACAGCTTCCAGGATATTGAACTAGGGCTCCAGGCTTCTGTGGGAAGACTCCCCCGCCCCCAAGCTACACTGTTGAATTACAACCTTTAGTTTTCACAGACAGGGTATGCTAATAAACTTGTTTGCTTTTCTTTTTAATCTCCTTTGTTGCAGGAGTCTACCATAACTAGAAACTTAGAAGTTTCTAGAAAACAAAAGCAACAACAAAATGGCTTTATTTTTTCCTCTTCACAGAAGAGTGAGTCAAAGTCACTGCAATCATTTTATTTCTTCTCAAGTTGATGTGTCTGTCACTTGTCTTTTTAAAAAATCCCCTTTCTGAGGCTGAAGAGATGAGCATATTCTGGGTGGGCCCTCAGTACTCACAGCAGGTGGCTCAAAACTGCTTGTAACTCCAGCCCCAGGGGATTCAACTTCTGGCTTCCACACATGATGTAGGAGGGTCATCTGTCTATGTGTTACTTTCATTGGTTAATA
>LOEQ01009374.1:15537-29942 GCA_001685075.1 Bramus lutescens
TGAATACAATTGGTGTGTTGTTATTTCCGGGTATAAGCTAGCCGTGCGGGATCCAGGCAGGACGAAAAGCAGGGTCTGCTCCCCTCATTACTACACACACACAGGCACAAAGACCCACACATGTAACATAATTAAAAAAAAATCCCTTTCTTCTCATCATCTTCTCATCTTGGTCTTCAGGTCACTAGCCCTCAAAGGTGAGGTCATGTAAGGCAGATTTAAACTTCCGGTGATCATATTGTTTATTGGGTGGCTCATGTCAGGCGTCTTCTCAAGCTCCTATGTCACATTGTTTATTGGGTGGCTCATGTCAGGCGTCTTCTCAAGCTCCTATGTACCTAATTTAATATGGTAAAGTATCAGGAGAAAAATACTTCTTGTTAACCTTCAAAAGTTTAGTAGGAATAGATACTGTGACAGAAGACAGATTAACAAGAGAAAGAAAAGCAAAAGGTTTTACTATATATATATTTTTTTATGTATACATGGGAAGCACCCAGTAAACGAGCAGTCCCTGGAACAGTGGCTTTCAGGTCAAGATAGTATGGTGTCTTCAAAAAGAACAGCAATTTTGGGGGAAACAATAGGACTAAAGGTCTGTGACAGCAGCTTGTGGGAAGCAAATAAGTGTCAGATGAAGACCAGTCAGTAAATTATATTTGTACAGATTCCTAAGTGCCAACCCTGGGCCTGTAAGAATCGAACATTTCTTTTGTTCTCCTTGGTAGAAAGGGGTCGAGTTAACTCCCATCTTTGTAAATCTGTGTTCTGCTTCTGGGAGAATAGAGGGCAGGGAGCATTCTGGCTATGTTTTCTTTTCTTCAGCTCTTCCATTCCTTTCCAGCAGCATCCCTGTTAAACTCTAAAGTCCTGTCTTAGACCATTTTGCAACCAACCACATAGCTGTAAGAATCTTAAAACCTACTTTCTCCCCAATTTTAATATTTTTAACTCAGCTGACAAAGGATTATTTCAGGACCCACTGCTTTAGGCATAAGGGCTCTGTTATGGTTCTCCAGAAGAACAGAATCCACAAGGCTGGGGAGTCTATAGTATCTGTTTTCATACTAGAGAGGCTGAAAACCTGATAGATGCTCCATCCATGGGACTGGACACCTCAGCCATTCTCACCTGGTGCTAAAGGTCTGGAGGATTCCTGGAGAACTGCTAGACTTCAGTCCATACTGGAAGGCCAAAGAAGTTGGGTTCAGACGTCAGTGAAGGTTGGTGGTGGCAGCAATAGTAGCAACAGAGCAGGTGCACTCACCAGTCAGGAGCCAAGACAAGCAGGCAAAGAGTGAGCTTTGCCTTAGACTTCCATATCTGGGTTGCAGACAGAAGGCACCTTACATCTTGGGGAATCTTTCCATCTCAGTCAGTCCTTCCAGAAAACACCTTTACTGAGCTACCCAGAGGCATGTCTTTTAGTTGAATTCAGACCTAATCAAGCTGACAACCAAGATAAAGAATCCTAATTATGACGTTATTTTTTTTCAAGTCCTTTCTCCCAGGGTAATTCTCTTTCTTCACGTCTTTCAGATAAAATATTTATGCCTAGATTTAGATTACTTCTTGATAAAGTATTCTATCTCCAGCATGATATACCCTTTCAAATGCTGACCTGTAGCTTACTCAAGTCTCTAGAGAGTCCTTCCTGGCCTGGTACCAGCCTTTTATGCCAATACACAAGAGTGTATATCTTCAAATACCGACAGTGGGACTCAGTTTCCCATAGAGCCGCCTGAAGATTAGACAGGGGTGATATGGGCTAGGACACGCTTTAATAGTCTTATGAAAAATGTCCCTGTGCTTATTAGGATGTAACTTGGGCCCTCTCCAGGGACAATTACAAAGAAATCCCTGGAAGAAAGAAAAATGCTAATTTCTTGTTCCAATTACCAGGATGCTCTTTAATTCAAATGAAATGCCCCCAGTGTGCTGGATGCTTTATGAGACTCATCAAAAGACATGCCCCAGTCCTCAAGGAACTTCCATCAAGAAAAAAATATGACAAACACTGTGACAGTAGAGGGCCAGACAGATAATGCAAAGGGAAGGGGGCACATGAACTCTGTCCTGTAGCAGAGACTCAAAAGACTGCACCCTCATTAACCTTCCTTCACAGCTAGAGAAACTAGCTGTGAACAGAGAGAGAATGGATGGAGTAAGCGTGTTCCCGTCCTTTTAGGGTGCACAAGCTCACCCAGAAATCAAATCAATTTTTAGTGTTTACAAGGTGAGTAAAAGTCATTTAGGGTCAGGATTTTGTGGGACCCAATTTCCTCTCCCACTCAAGTATTCCACAGATTTACAAAGAAAGGCAGCCAAGCTCCTTCTAATATCTGCCCCGACTCACTCTCTGCTATGAGGGAGTGATGAGCAGGAGGAAAGCAATGTGTGGTAAATCTAGGTAGCACCTGCTCCCTCGGAGTCATCTAGAATGAGCTGTTCCATCTGCTAACCTGCTATGACCTTTTTTGTGGTGGTGACTTCAGCTCTTGCCTACGTACCAGCAATGGGGTGTGGAACACAGCGCACAGATATGATACTTTGACATAATGAATAGTGAAAGTGAAGACTTTGAGAAGTAGCAAAGTAGTAAATGTAGGAAGATCTCCTTAAATTCCCCCTGACAGGGACCGTGAGGACTCATGGGAGATGCTCTCTCCATACCAATTGACAAGAACCTTTATCTCCAAAGACAGACAGATGCCGAGAAGAATCTGGGCAGACAGACCTTTCTATGCTTCCTGAAACTTCTATGCTTTGCCCACATTCCCTGTTCAATCTCATCTTTCTATGATTTCTGCCATCTGTCAAAACCAAGATGCGTGCACTCAGGTTTAAATCTGTCTGCATACATTTCTCTGTTAATCTCTCTTGGGTTTCCAACTAAATGTCTAGAAAAGTAGGATACAAAGAATGCATATTTTTCATCCCCTGTGGTTTCTGGTGACCATGAAGTGACTGTGAAAGTCTGGATGCTGTCCTTACTCCAGAAACTGTAGGCAAGTCTGAGACAATTGACACTGAGTCCTTTCCATGTCGCTTTCCCAGACCCCTGTAGTGGGAGGAGGGCAAGTGAACATCCTTTGGCCCTCCTTTTCACGGTTAGGTTATAAGGAGAAAAGTTGTTCTTTGTTCTTTGCATTATGACTCTTGAACATTTGGTTTCTGTTGCCTATTTGTTGTTGAAGAAAAAGGCTGTTTTCCCTGCCTCCGTCCCTTGCATTAGTTTACTTAAATATAGCCATGCTAAGTATGTGAATCCATTAAGATTATATATTTTTAACCAGGCTGCAGACAGAGGAAACCCCCTATTAAAAGAAACACGTTAAAGGGGTGAAATGTGGCTTTCAAACAAATGTAGATTGAACACGTGCCAACGATTTTATTTAACTTATTGAAGAGGGAGCCAGTGAGGTATTATAATCAATGCAAAGGACAAGGTACAGAGCAGAGACTCGTAGAGGTAATTAGGAATATGAAAATGAATTTGCTTCGTAAAGCAGAACAGTGGGGCTCTGTCACACCTCTTCCAGACAGAATTCATTTGCATGTTTATGGACAAGAGAGGATTTGCATTACTAGTAGTTGCATAGCATTTACAGGGCTGTAAAATAGCTCAGCCACACTGGACATAGGAACAGCATAGAGTGAAAGAACACGAAAGGGTATTCTTGACAATATCTCGTTTTCCTTGAAAGATTACTGGTCCTTTTCATTTTGAAAGCTATTTCACTTAAGTTACGGTAATTTAAGCCAATCATTTATTTTTCTCATCTACAGAGAATTCTAGAGACAGGTAGGATGACACTAAGACTTCTAATTTATAAGATCTATCTCTCTATTGACCTATTTATAGCCCATCTATAGCTGCCAGAGTATAGCTAACCGTTTAAGACGGGGGACCTTACATGGAGTTTTTATTGTGGGCTATTTGTACACTGTGGGAAGAAGATGTATTGCTGTGATTGGTGCAATGAAAAGCTGAACGGCCAATAGCTAGGCAGGAGGTGTGTATATAGGCAGAGAGAAAGGAAGAGGAGGAAGAATCTAGGTGCACAGAGAGACACCAGGAGATAGGGAAACAGGAGGTGCAAGGCAGAAGAGTGGTAACACCACATGATAGAATGTAGATTAATAGAAATGGGTTATTTTAAATTATAAGAGCTGGTTAGGAATAAGCCTAAGCTATAGGCTGAGCTTTCATAATCAAAAAGGAGTCTCTATGTCATTCTTTGGGAGCTGGCTGGCAGGACAGAGTAAGACTTGCTCCAAGTTTCTTTGTAATCTAGAAACTTTTAACACTTGAAAGACACTTAGATTAGCTATACATATGCAACTAATTACATGCATAATGATTCAGACTTCTAAATACTAAATTTAAAAATAAATTCAGTTGTTACTGGGGAGATTAGGAATCAAAGTTTAGGGTTCTGAAATTTGCTTACGTGTGCAGAGTTGTTTGGATGGAAAGTTTAAAAGGTTGAGTTGATACGTGGAACAACCTCCCTCTCCCTCCGTCCCTCCCTGCTCCCTCCTTCCTTTCTCTTTTCTTTCTTTCATAGGAGTAGGGGAGTGAAGATTGAATATGAAAACCTGACAGCTAGAGGCATTTTGAATGTAAGTGGGATTTTATTCCGATGGAATATTTGAAGTGTTTGATCCAGGAGAGTTATTCTCTTGTGTTTTTCTCTCAGATTTTCCATTCCTTTTGATAAGGAAGCAGGCTCAGACATGTAAGCTGTGTTCCTAGGTGGTGTTTAGAGAAGCCGTACGTGTCACTTGGAGTAACTCCCTCCTCCCTTACATCTGGTAACAGAAGGACTCGATTCCATTTACACAAGCCACTATAGCATTATGTTTTTACATCTCTGTTCTCAAGCAACTCCTCCCAGGGAACTGTTTTCAGTAAGGACTGGTCTATGTCCAGGACAGTGTCTCAAATGACACTTGTGAAGTTATTACCATTTACTGAGTTGTTTTGTAAGCGCCTAGAAGCAGTCCTGCACGCTTTGTACCAATGCACCTACCTGCCTGTGCTCAGGGAAACGCTAGGACGTTTTTAACTGTGGGAGAAGCAGTTTTCTCCAATAGAGTTGGACTGAGACTATCAGCCACTCCAGGGCAGAACTCATGTTCAGTAGTTGGTCAACACATAATGGATTTCACAGGGTTTTTTTTTGTTTTGTTTTTATTTGTGTGTGTGAGTGCACGTGTAAGTGCTTTGATTTGGTTACAGTTAAGTGAGTTTTGTTTTTTTTTTTCCTTTTGGAAGTGGTTTTATTTTTCTTTCCTTGGTTTTAGGGTTTTGTTGTTGCATTGGTATGGTAGTTTGAATGTAATTGGCCTCAGTAATCTCATAGGGAGTGGCACTATTAGGACGTGTGACTGTGTTGGAGTGGGTGTGGCCTTGTTGGAGGAAGTGCATCACGTGGGGGTGGACTTTGAGGTTTACTATGCTCGAGATACTGTCCAATGTCACAATCCACTTTCCTATTGCCTTCTGATCAAGATATAGCTTATGTGTTTGCCTAGATGCTGCCATGCTCCCTGCCATGAAAATAATGAACTAAACCTCTGAAAGTGTAAGCCACCACCTCATTAAATTTTTTTTCTTTTTATAATAGTCACTATGGTCATAGTGTCTCTTCACAATGATAGAAACCCTGACTAAGACAATTGGGTTTTTGTTTGTTTTTTGAGAAAGAACTTAAAGTTGGGTGGGTAGGAAAGGAGAGAGGATCTGGAAGGATTTGGGGAAAGAGAAGAAGATGATTTAAAATAAAATAATTTAAATTTAAATTTATTTTAAATAATAAAACATAATACTACTAAGTAGTAATAATAGTATAATAATAATAATAAAAGAAATTGCTGGTGCAAAACCACAGCTTTTCCCTCCAAAGGGAGAAGAGATAACTTATTCTAGAGCCAAATATGGGTTATTCAAATACCATTTTCAGGGTGGTAACAGTTTCATTTGATTGTAGAATAGCAGAACAAAGGGAGTCATACATCAAGGTTCTTTAAAATTACACTGGTGGGGTCTGGGGAGATGGCTCCATTGGTAAAGTGTTCACATTGTCACAGAAGGACTTAAGATTGATCCCCAGAACACTGTGAAAAAGCTGGGAATAGCTTGCAGGCACACTCTTAATCCTAAAGGCGGAGACCAGCAGATCCTTGGGACTTCCGGCCAGCCTTGGTGAGGTCCAGGTTAATGAGAGATTCTATCTTAAAAAAATAAAGGATGGATGGTGCTAGAGAAATGGCAAGATTATCTTTTGGCCTCCATATGTACACAGACATATATGTTTGCACACCTGTGCACGAACATGCACATACATACATACATACACATACACACAAAATAAATTTAAAAATACTTGGCTGAAAATGTGAGGTAGGTAGGTTACAGTGAGGAAATCTGTTGCATGCTGCAGATGCTTTCTGAGGACTTTCTTAGCTTTCGGGTAGCTGGAAGCCAGGGGTCTATTTGGTTATTGCAAAAAGGATTTTGCATTGATAAGCCCAAGGATAGGATATGGGATCAAACAAATGGCTGTTATGGGGACTAAGAGTCCAGGCTAATTTGTCTCCCAACTTGCGGTGTTTAAGTTCTCCAAAATCACAGAATTTTTTTATTCAGCCAATCAACCTTGTAGAGAGTATTTAACACAAATGTAGGTTTACAGGCTGGACAGCATCCTTGTCTGATGTAACCCACGGTGTTGTTACAGGAGTGGATCTGAGTCTGGAGAGCAGTCATTGGCCTTCCCAAGTTCTTATGCCTTATTTTAATTATAGTTTTGATAATATATTGTAATTATAACATTTATCTCTTTCCTTTTGTTCTTTGGACCCTCCCATATCCCCCTTCCCAGTCTCCTTCAAACTCACGGCCTCTTTCTTTCACTAATTGTTATTTCATATATATATATATATATATTTGTATGTACTTATACGGTACTGAATATAACTGGTTCAGTTCATATAATGTTACTTATATGTATGTTTTCAGGGCTGACCATTTGGCCCTGAACAGTTTGCACTCTTTCCTGGGGAAGAACAACTCTTATCACTCCCAGCTTTCCTTAGTTGCCAGTGGTTCCTTGCATAGGGTTAAGGCCTTGTGCACTTTTCCCCATCCAATTGGGCATGGTCATTGGTGTTGTCCTCATTCAGCTCACATTTGGTGAGACTTAATGAGTATAGCTTCTGATGCTACTAGGAGACACAGTCTCAGAGCAATGTCCCTAGTCCTCTGGTTCTTACAAACGTTCTGCCCCCTCTTCCTCAATGTCTCCTGAGCCTTAGGTGTCAGACTGTTGTATAGATATATCCACTGGGACTAGACTCCACAACTCTGCATGTCCATTGGTTGTAGTTTTCTCTAGTGGTCTCCATCTGTTGCAAGGAGAAGTTTCCTTGATAAGGGGTAAAGATTACATTTATCTATGGGTATAAGGATATATGTTTATCAATTCTTGTGAGGGATTTTGCTGGCTTAGTAAATAGTGTTTATGAATTTTCCTCCAATAAGTATAAATTTTACTAGCACTGAGTAGTTAGCTAGGTTTCCAGTACTAGGCATGATATCCCTCTTGTAAGAAAAATGAGACAGAAAGGCAGACAGACTCTGCCTGCAATGGATCCCAAACTTTTAAGGAATGAAAGTTGAATGCATCTAGAGATTCCAGGGGAACCTGTTCACACTTGTAGGTAGCTACCAGGAAGGTACAGTTATTATTTTGTTTTTTCACTGAGTTGTTTTTCATACTGGGGAAATTTTCTTCTGCAGGTAGAACAGAACAGTCAGTCTGGGGCCAAGCAATTTTTATTGATACAGATATGATGGGGGAAAGGGGTAGATTATTATGATGGGATATAAGGGTAAATTATTGAATCTTCTTTAATTTAAAAAACAACTGTTAATCTCAAAATATTTTACATTGATATGGATTTTAGTTTATTGACACAAATTTAAAATTATTTCTGTTATGCTATATGTATGTTTCTAATCTTATTTGAAATATATTTATGCAGCTCATTAAAATGTAGTATATAATTTAAAATACAGAGTAGTAGTTAGTCATTTATTACAGTCAAACTCATAGTCATGTTAGGTATATTTCAAGGGCAAACCTAAATTTTAAATAGACAGATGGTCTTCAAATATTTCAAAGACATACACACCATGGTATTTAAAAGGTTTTAATAACCTAAGGCTTTTCATGACAGTGAGGCATGTCTGCTCCTGGCAGCACCAATCTACTTATTTAAAAGAGGATGATTGGCACCAAAAATACTACATATGGAATTGGTTTTATTTATAGCAAAAGCTAGTCATGCGGGCAAAGAAACTGCCCTTGTCTCAATTTCTGACAGTTACTGTCCAAACTGGACCAGCAGGACATACATGTGACTGCCAAAATTTGCCTAGACAAGGTAGAATAGTCCTTCAAAATTCCATGCTTTATAGGAAAGTCTGTCAGATATGCTGGGCCTATAGTCCAGAGTTGGATGCCCTAACATTACAGAGGAACTTTGGGTGACTGTCCAGGCAGTGAGATGTCCCTCTCATTAGGTAACATTTCACCTTTCTAGGATCTTTAATGTAGTTGAAGACTAGACAGTAATAATTATAGTTTTTCTTAGTTATGATAAAAGATAAATTAGATATAAAACTTTAAACTCACCAGGATAGATAAATAATTATTTTCTCTAATTTTGTCAAGTACAAATAGACTAGATACTGTAACTATAATTCTTACTTGATAAGTGCTTTGTTGTATGTAATTTTACTATGTTAAAGTTAAAAACTTTCCTTTTTGATTAGACAGAAAGGAGGAAATGCTGTGGAATAACCCTTCTGTATGCTGTGAATATATATTATTCTCATTGGTTGTTTATAAAGCTCATTTGGCCTATAGCAAGGCAGAATAAGGCTAGGTGGGAAAGCCAAACTGAAAATATAGACCAGAAGGGTGGAGTCAGAGAGATGAAGCAAATTGCCCAAGAAGCAATATGTGAAAGGACTGATAAAGCCACAAACCACATGTCAATATATAGATTAATAAAGTGAGTTAATTTAAGTTATAAGAGCTAGTTAGTAATAAGCCTGAGCTATAGGCTGAAGATTTTGTAGTTGATATAAGCTTTTGTGTGTATATTTGGGACTGGGCAGCTGGGAAAGAAAAACTCCACCCCCATTTACATTTTATGGCTAGGGCCTATTGTCCAGTGTTGTCTCACTCAATTCTTCATGATTAGAGGCTATTACCACCCAACACTGAACAGGTCTTAAGTTCAATTAGAGAGCTATTGGTTACCAAGATAAGTGTGCCATTACTGTACTGGTAGGGTTATCATGCCATGCTGATCTGTTGATGTGGCTCATGGTATCATAAGGAATTGTACACAGGCACATAGGCAGTTATGGGAAAGGAGATAATTAATTAAAGGAGAATGACAAAGGAGCTTAGAGGTGTGCCAAACTTGGCCTGTGACCCAGCCGCAGGCTTCTAAGAGGGCAAAAGGGAAGGGCAGGGGCTATGTGATCTTTTATGGGTCCCTAACATAGTATACCTCTCCCATTTTCCTAAAGTGTAGTCTTTTCTAAGCATGAAAGAAGTCTTGTGGATTGAGGGCTACTACATGCTAACGGGCCACAAGCTAAGCCCTGGAATCTCCTCTTCCACTCAGCCCTCTTCTCAGGCCTCCATGTTGCTGACAGTCTTCCCATATCATCTCTTCCTTAGCAGCATCATGACCTGCCATCTTCCTAACGGCTCTTTCTTCTGCATGAGTCACAGGAGCTTCCAGCACTAGTATCTTGGCTTTCTTGTTTCCCTTTCTTTTTATGCCTTTTTATGCTCTTTCATCTGTCTGAAAGGAAAACAAAAAATACATGTAACTCTTCTTTCTTCTCCTTTTGTTTTGTCTCTGTGACAAAAGACAGAGAAGAACAAACAGAACTTATGTGTCTCATGCGTGCAGGTGAATCCTAGAGATCTGAAGCTCAAAGGAGTAGTTGAAACTTAGGTTTCAATTTTAACAGAGGAAAGGAGCTTTGGGCTTGCTGGGGAGGGGAACCAAGTTAGGGAATGTAGCAAGAAGAGTGCAGACAGCAAGTTCTGTTTTGTGTACTTGAGACACCTTTGCATATTAGTAAACTTCTCCAGGGATTGAGAAAGGGTTACCCTTAGGAGGAGAGATTTCTTTTATAAATGTAAATTTCCCTTAGGAGTTTTTATGGTATCTGTTGTTTCTCAAAATCATCAACTTTAGAAAAACTTGTGCCCACTACCCATTCCGAGGCTGTCTATTCCAGTCCTCTAGGTCCCTGTACCATTTCTTAAGCTAGTATTGGCTTCTGAATGATTTGCCTCTTAATCCTGCCCCCTGTTTAGTCTCCCCTCTTCTTGTTTGCAGTCTCTCCTAAGGAAATCAGGAATCAGTCTGCTCACAAAACAAGCTCCCTGTTTCTGGGAATTTCTGCTTTTTAGAAGCAAAACTAGGTAGCTTTCTTTTACTTCAAAACGTCCAAAGTTGCAGCTGGTGGCAGAACCTGAAAGGGGGGGAGTAACTGCTTCAGTTAGTTCAAAGGCTGTGTGCTGATCAGCACCCTGGAGAGACCAGCGAAAACAGACCTTTTAACCCTCCACATGGGGGTGATATTTCCAATTGTTCATTTAAATTTTGATGAATAGCAGAGAACTGATGAACACTTGGCTTGCTCGAGAGTGTCAGTGCCAGTGTAAAAGTAAGAGAGAAGGTGCTCTTTTTGTTAGCTGAGTGTTAGGACAAAAGCCCTCCTTCTGAGAGTCCCAACAGACTACCTTTGATGACTCATCCCAACAGGCCAATTCCATAAGATGTGAAGAGTGGAGAAAGGAGGTTCAATCTGTGTTGTTACAGGTTGATATCAGGGTCCAGTGGGTACCCACTGGGTGTTCCTTGTGTCCCCCAACAAGGGATTGGTGAAAAAAATCAGGCCTTTTATATCCTGGTGTTTTGGACATTTATATCTGATTGTGTAGGCTTGTCCCAGCATACTTCCCTGAGCATTCTGTTACTGGCTAGCCTCTGTGGGTGAGGGATTTTTAATCTTTATACTAGTTTTTTCATATGCTCATTTCAGCCTAATTTTTCTCTTTTCTCTCCTTCCATAAAAGGTACTATTGATGGGAAGAGGAACCACCAAAGGGAACCAGCATCCCAAGGCCCTCTACAAGGGATTGAAGTGAGCTGTAGGTATAAGTAGAGGAAGAACTGAGGTGGAGTCCTAGATGTGTGCATTATTAGGTAATCTTGATCAAAGGACGGTCTAGCTGATCATTATTTCAGTTCTGGACCTGCAAGGTGGTCTGAGAAAAATCGTTATCATGGTCACAATGTGAAAGGAAGCCATCTGTTCCATAGGTGATTGCTTCTGCTTTGGCGTGCAGCCTCACTTTCAGAGCTCATTGTCTGTATTTGGGGAAGTAGTCTATCCTGTGAGACTTTTCTCTTTCTAAAACCCAAAGTGACAGGAAGTTTAGAACCCTAACTCTTAATTTTATGTCTTCAGCCTTGAAGGAGGAATGAGGTAGTCTAAGCATTATTGGTTTTGAGATGGAGACTCCTTGAGTGATTGAGGTTAGCAGAGTCATGTAGGTGACCCATGGTAAAGGAGATAGATACAAGATGGAGGCAGAGATGCCAGGCTTTGCTCTCTACATTTAGTTAGGTTGTAGGGCCAAGTGAAGGGTTGGCACATTTCTACAAGAACCATTTCTAAGTTAGTCCTGACAAAGTCTTCTACCACCACAGCCATTGTAAACCTCCTTGGCCAGAACAAATGAAGAGTAAACAACTCCTCAATAAGGACAGGAAATCCCAAACATTCTTGTTGTGGGATATTAAACTATGTTGTTTATGCCTCAGACTATTATTTTAATTATGTAAAGGTATGTTACGGTTGTTTTGCTGAATGTGTTTACTTATGAAAAGATGTGTTGCTGTTTCATCTTGTCTGCCTAAGGCGCTTGATTGGTCTAAGATAAATCTGAAAGCCAACACCCAGGCAGAGAAAGGATAGGTGGGATTGGTGGACAGAAAGAATAAATAGGAGAAATCTAGGCTCTAAAAGAATGAGAAGGAAGAGGAAGGAAAAGAACACACCTGGGGCGGAAGCCAGGCAGCCACCAGCCAGACATGGAGACAGCAGGAAAGTAAGATATACAGAAAGAATGAAAGGTAAAAGGTCCAGAGGCAAGCATAGATAAAGAGAAACAAAGAATAAGAGTTAAGCTAAGGCCAAGTATTCAAAACCAACAATAAGTCTCTGTATCATGATTTGGGAGCTGGCTGATGGTCCAAAAGAAAAATCCTGGTATGGTACACTGTCTCTGTCAACATAGACAGAGCTCTGACCCCAAATGAAGAGATTTTGTTCCAGTCTCACTGAATCTTATCTCTGGTTACATTGTGGGTTTGATTATATTTTACCACCTCTCTCTGAGCTCTACTCTTCATTTTCAGTATTCAAGATTGTTCCCAACTCCAGATAGATTATGTAATGTCCTAAAGGCCTTTCTTCTCAGCTACTTACACCAACTGAAGCTCCCAGAAAGAAGCTGGGCTTACCCTGAAATTCAACAAATAACTGTTTAGAAAATTGATGGTTATAGAGAAATTGTAATGTTGTTATGTTTAGAGCCAAATTATCTTGGACTGTCTTAGCCTCCTGAATGGCTATTTATTGCTCATCTCTATGTATGACCTGGCATCCTGGTGTCTACTGGGTAAATCCTTAGGTAGCATCTGAGGCCTATAACAGGAATTTGTCTTCTTTGCTGTGACCTGTCTGACATACACACTGATGTATTTGAAGAGTGCTGTGCAATAGTGCTCTTGTACCCTGTAAAGATTTGTCACTCGTATTTGTGTAATAAAACACTGATTGGCCAATGGCCAGGCAGGAAGTATAGGTGGGGCGACCAGACTAGGAAAATTAGGGAAGAGGAAAGGCTCAGTCTGAAGTCACCACTTAGACACAAAGAAATCAAGATGAAAATGTTGCACTGAGAAAAGGTACCAAGCTATGTGGCTAAGCATAGATAAGAATTACGGGTTAATTTAAGTTGTAAGAGCTAGTTAATAATAGGCTGAACCGTGTTGTAATTAATATAGTTTTTGAGTAATTATTCAGTTCTGAGGTGACCAGGAAATAAAAAAGCAATCTCCTTTTACAAATGGCACCAATGTGGGGCAACTACATCCACATAAAACCTGAGAGTTCTTGAGAAGGGATTCTAGACATAAAAGAACAGAGTTAAGCATGACTTCTTGGTAGAAGCATGTTCTCAGGTGGGCTCTGTTTTCTATAGGCAAACAGAGGCACAATTCCTTTAAGAGGCTTCCTGACTCAGTGTTAGGGGCAAAGACCTCATAGCTCTTTTAAGAGGCTTTGCCACCAAACACTTAAATGGCACTTATGGGCAGCCAATATCAGGCTTCTTGAGCTGACATGGACCTAAAACTCCACAGAGTTGTGGTTAAAAAAAAAAAGTGGCTCCTNCTCCTGCCAGTATCTCTGCCATGAAGCTAATCTCTCAGAAAGCCAAGGAGCGGGGCAGATCCAGCTGCCAAAGCTGCCACTTTAATCCTAGCCATACTGCTTAGTGAATTAAAGACTCATGTGGTCATAAAAAGATAAGAAAAAGACAGATTCAAATGGAACAAAAAAAAACCCTCTAAATGGTTTTCAGTACATAGGCTTTGGAGAGGAAAGAAAAAGGATAGAGAAAGTCTTTATAAAAATGAAAAAGAAAAATGAAAGCGAGTAGTTGGGTGTGGTGGCATACACCTTTAATCCCAGCTCTTGGGAGGCAAGTGCAGGCAGATCTTTATAAATTCAAGAGCAGCCTGGTCTAAAAAGTGAGTTCCAGGATAGCCAAAGATACACAGAGAAACCATGTCTCAAAAAAACAATACTTAAAAATAAAAATAAAAGAAATAGAGTAAAAATAAAAGCCACATAAAGATTAGAAATATAGAGAGACTCTGGATACTATATTTTATTGTGTTGTCTTTAAATTGTTTTACTGCTGAGGAAGGAACAACAGCAGCTAAAGGACATTAGATTATAAATGCTTCTGGATTAATTCAACATATATATTTTAAAAATGCCTTGACTTCAAAATTTAAGTCAAAATATATGTTACTTTGGAGAAGAGGTTTTGCTTTTGTTTCAACAAGAATCTGTGAATTCATTCTGGGTAAAGAAAAATAAGGTTTGATCAAAGAAGATCTCCTGAAAAATCTCTAGTGGGAACGAGTGGCCCAGATGATCCAACTTTCTTTCTTTCTTTCTTTCTTTCTTTCTTTCTTTCTTTCTTTCTTTCTTTCTTTCT